>WSXT02208950.1:0-50425 GCA_011762715.2 Neuroterus valhalla
TGGCATTTTCAAAATTCGAAAATATAAACGAAAATGAGAATTTTCAGCCAAACCACGCAAGATATGAAAAAAAGTTTAGAGGAAAAAAATGTTTCTTTTTGGGAGCCCTCCAGGATGATCTTTACAACTTTTTTTAATTTCATTTCTGCCTAATTCATGTTTGGAAAAAGAAATGATTTATGACTTGCTGAACTAATTGTTCAAACTGATTGAAAATGTCCCGAATAACAAAAAGTACCACAAACATCAACTCACTGTGTCAATGAGACCAGAATACGAGTAGTTTTCTTTTTAATTCGTCTTTTTCTGTTAAAAACCTCATGTTCATTTCAAAAGCCCGGAGCCACGGGTTAATGCAACCCAATTTGGCTCACGCTTGGAGGGATTTTTTTTCCCAGAATCTGAAAATATTGAGGATGATCGTTAGCTAAAGATGAAAAATAAAAATTCATCAAATTTTAAATATGTACCACCCTAGTGGCCATTCTGTGGAAGAAAAAGTAATTTCTCGGAAGAAACCATAAAGAGTCCTCTAGCTTTCCGGGATCATGTAAGAATCAAATTGTGAATATTGGCTCCCCTCTTTCCAACAATTACTCCCCTCTCTCTTTCAACAACCAGCTGGATTGATATTCCCTCTATTTTCTCTCTCTCTCTCTCTCTCTCTCTTTCTCTCTCTGATACCCTCGCCCGTGGCCGCCGATGTATTGATCCAGCAGAGGCTACGCAACGAGGCCACCCGACATGCCCGACGTAAGTAACGTACCGACACCCACGCTTTTCTCGTACGTGTCGCCTACACTTTGCCGCCGGTTACGTCGATGTGTCATTTGGCTTGGTGTTGGTGCGAAAGAGCGATCGTCGTCAGTTCAGTTCACGTTCGGTGATACGCGGTCGGAGGTGGTGATAGAGCCACGGGCCACGCAGCAGTTGTACTCCGGTGTCAGGTGGAGATAGAGCTGGTGCGGCTCTGTGGAAACGATATGGACCACATAAAGCAGCAAAATAACCACGTAAGTCGAATTGGAGGACTTTACACATAATTTTGGATATATGCTGATAAGGAGAGTGTCATTGTACCTTAATACAATGTACGATTTCTAATTTCAGTTGGATAAAAGCATTTCAAACGGTTGAAAACTACATGAACTTGGTACATTTACAATCTCAAAAAATAATACATTTTTAATATAATTATCAGTTATTTGGAATGTTTAAATGCAATTTTGGAATATCAGTGACGTCGAGTTTAGTGTAGTTTCCAGTTGCAACGATTTTCAGATACACGAAAACAGATAAGACACTATGATAATTTTCTATTTTTCAAAATCGGATGCTACAAGTTTTACACTATTGGTTTTCCGTGTTCTCTAGGTATACATATTTCTTTGGTTACTGCTCTCAGATGAGAATGTATTAAATTTTATGCAAATGCAAGCATTCACAATGAAACACTGTCAAAGTCGCTGGTATTTGTTGAAAATGTCCGAATACCAACAAAGAATTGTAGTTCTCACAAATTGAAAAAAAAATCGTAAAATATAACCAAATAGATGTACATTTCTCCCAACCAGAACTGAGACATTTACAGAAATTTACCAGTTATTACACATTATATATTTCACTCAATTGAAATTAATTTTTTTATTAGAATATATTTCCAACATGTATTTATATGGTATCAGAGTGAGTAAAGAATATGTAGTAAAAGGGATGGTTTTCAAATCAATTTAGAACATACTCGTCCCACAATGCCGCTGCGACACGGGTCGCTCTAGTAGTCACCCCAGGGTGAGAGCTTCACAAGGTCATCATACATCACTGGTCATACGTAAACACTCAAACCGACTCACAAGACCATCTATTGTATTTTTAACATATTATAAACTTTATTTTCTTGGTTTACTATTTGATACACTACCTTCCACGTTACCTAGATACGTTTGCTCTGTTGAACGTCCTTCATTCATCCCCTCAGCATGACCAAATCATTTCAAAAAATATCTTCCACCCTCGTCAATCACTCTTTCTTCTAAATGACATTCTTTCAGGACCCACTTATTGTTAACGTTGTCTGTTAGCGTTCAACCGAATATATTATTTTTCTTGCTACGTCCAGGTCACGCTACCATACAGCATAGTGGGTGCAAGCACATAATTGAATATTGCAATTTTAGCTCTTTCCATCACATTTTTCATTCGAATGATCATTTATAGGTCTCGATCTTTTTGCAACTATATATTTTTGTCAGCAGTAAATAAACTTCCAAGATACACAAATTCATCAACCGGTTCAATCATCTCTTTTATTATAACAATGTCACGTACTGTTTTCTTATTCCTTCTTGCAAACACAATAATTATGTTTCATTTACGTTGATTTTTGAACCCATACTTTTCGAAATAGTATGTTTGATTCTAGTCCTTAAGGGCAACCTTTATCCATGGTTTCTTTTATTGACAACAAAGACCATTTCGAGATTTAACCCCTTTAATGTAAATGCTATTTTACAGTTTCTTGAATATAGTTTTAAAAATGTCATAGGACTGTGCGATTCCCATGTTTGTCAATTCACCCTGAGAAGGATCATATTTGAAATGGAAGTTCATGAGACTCATTTATAATTTCCATCGCGTTATAACATTTCTGCAATTAGAATTTCTCATTTTAATTAATTATATCATGCTATACCTCAATTCAAATTTTCACATACAATAAATGAAAAGAGGAATGTCTCAAATGAAACAGAAATTAACTCTAATTGCAGCAGTAACAATTTCGTTATGACACTTTGTAGTTTTTTTCACCTCATTGAGGTAAATGTAACAGTAATCGCGATCCCAGTTCCTATATTCATGATGACATTTTGCTCTTGCTTTTTATATGATTAAAATTATTAATAGACGTATAGTTTTCGTTTCAATCATGAAAAGGCTTTTGCAAAGAATAAAAAATTTTATTCTCCGGCCAATCTATAATAGTGATATATGGATAACAATCTATTATCTATTACAACAATCTTTCCGATGAATAGAGAATTTGTAGATCCAAAAATGCTATGATGCAATAGGTTCGTACTTCGCGGATATTAGGGAGGAGACCGGGAAATTGCGAATCGATGAGTGCGATTGCAGCATCAGTGCATCATCTGCCTCTCACTCTATTGATTTCCTAGTGATGGAGACATAATTTTGTATCATTGAAAGGGTAATTAAATTGAAAAATGTAGTAAGAGAGAACAAAAAGATTTATGAAATGTGCCTCCGTATAGATGTTCTTTACTTGTTATATCAGAGTAATAAATAAAGGGGGAGGGCTCTCATTTAGGATCTTGTACACAAAGGGTTACTTGACAAGGAAAGAATTTTAAGAAAGAGATACCATTTATGAGAGAAAAGATTCGAACAATGTGATATTCCTGACGTGAACTCTAGAATATTATACGTGCAAAATTTTAAATTAGAGCCTACAATTGAGGGAAAATAGCCAAAATTCGTTGCAGGAGACTCAATGTCTGCGCAGCATCGAAACAGTAGAAAAATCCGGACACGGTGAGACCAGCGCAAGTGCACTAAAGGCGAATTCATCCATCGTGGACTCGCCGATTCTCGTGCTTATTAACGTTTTTAGGATACTTCGAGACTTGGTTATCTCGAATACGTAAGTTATTTTTACCCTTTTCGCGATAAGTGTCTCTTCTAGAAAATCTGTGCGAAAATGTGTCGCGGAGAAAGCTAGTTGTCTGACCCAACATGATTTTTCCACTGCGGAAGTCGATGATAACTATCGTTTCCTTTCTCGGCAGAATATTATTGGGAAAAATAAACAAAAAATAAAATTATAATTGGGATCGCGTGCGAGTTATTGACAATCCTATTCGAATGACATCTTTTAAACGTATATTAAAGCCTATTACAATGTATTGTCGCTCATAATTATATTTGAGGTGATATTTCGGGGGAATCATATTAAATAATTCTTTTTTTTCAGGATTCGGAGGGCATTATCTAGAGAATGGTACAGCCATGAATCGACTTGTGGAGCCGCCGGACACAATAAACGAAATACGATTGGCACATCGGTGACATTTTTGTAAAGAGGCATGGACATACAAAAGAAGTTCCTGTGCCCTCGCTTGGTGGATTATCTCGCCATAGTGGGGGCAAGGCCTTCACCAAATTCTCGCCAGCCGGTACAGGTGAGTTATGGCTTTTTAAATTCCTTATTTTTCCTGGTCATACAAAGTAGCCTGGAACAATGTAAGAAATCGGTTCTGCGTTTTTGTTTGAGGCACGCAATATTTCTATGTGCGCAGAAATATTAGAAGCATATAGCATTAATCTTTTTATTTGCAGTAAATATCAAACGTTCATCTAGTTCTTTATGCGGCAAATACTACGTTTCTTAGAGTCACTCAACACCGATATCAATAGTTGAGTTTCCTCAATTTCATATAATTAGTTTCTGAATCAGGGCTGTGTGATAATAGCCGATACTGTGTTACTTTAGGACAAGCATAAATTATTTTTTATCAGCTGCTACTGCGTAGTATACACGTCAAGTTATATCATGTTGATACTCGAAATATTAAATTATTATTAAATATTTAGCATTGCTTTTGAGGGTGTAGTCAAACCTGCTCTTTTTTGCGAATGCGCAGTTAATACTTGGCATCGACCTTTTTAATTCTAGATGCATATCAAGTCAATTCAGCGCTTTAAAGATGGATGAAAGAAAATAAATTTGAATTATATACTTACCAGCACCAATTTTTCTTAGGTCCCGGAATTACTGCGGAGGTATCCGATTGAGGACCACAAAGACTTTCCTTTACCTCGTGATATGGTTTATTTTTGTCAACCCGAGTATTGTAACAGTATCGGACCGAAACGTACAGCATTGCGAGAAGCAACATCTTTTACCTTTACCCTCACCGATAAAGATTGTGGTTGGTATTGAACATAATTTCTTCCAATTAAAAAACTTTTTAATAAAAGTTAGATCTATAAAAACGGGTCTGGGAAAGAACTTACCAAATGGATTAGTCCACTTTTGAAATTGAATAATTAATATGAGCATTTATTTTTCTATAGGAAGAACTCGTTATGGGATTTGCGTCAATTTTTATAGACCGATCGAAAGAACGGGGAACCATGGATGTGCCGGAAGCGCTATTCGAAGGGATAAGCACAATACTAATTTTCGCAGAGAAAGCTGGAGGAAAAGCATGGAGAAAAGTTCGGACTCTGCGTTTTCAAGGTGAAATATACGTAGTTGATGATTCATTTTTAGATTTGAACGAACAAAACTTGTTAATTTTTTCTGGTTATTACATGTGGTAGCAAGCACTATTAAGGGGCCATCCATTAATTACGTAACGGAATTTTCCAGCAATGTCGCCCCCCTCCCCATATAACGCTTCTCCTCAATTGTCCCTGGAGTTCTTTGTCATTGCGTAACACTAGGATAGACCCTCCCTCTCCTCAAATGTGTGGATGGTCTCTATAAGGGCTTTTGCATTGTCATAAATATCGTAATATCGATTACTTCTTCGCGTTTCGAAAACTATTTTTTGAAGACAATTCAAACTTGGTTTATTGAGAAAGTTTCGTTCATGGAAATCTGAAATTGAAATCTGGAATTATAAGACCGTATCTCGAGCTTTCCTTTACAGCGACTATAGAAGCAGTGTGATCGGACCGAGTGATTCTGAGAAAGATTGTCCAAGTCGTAGGGACTCTGACACTCCCCATGCCCCTCATGCGCCCAAGTTGGGCGTTACCGCACCAAGTGGAGACAGCGAAAGTGGTGGGAGTCATTCTCCGTCCCCAAGGACTTCTCGGAGACGTCAGGTAAGGGGCCGTTCAGAAAATAAGTGACGCCTGTAGGAGGCGGGTGGGGGTGGACCACTAGTCATCCGCCCATGTTGGAGTTATATATTTGAGGGGGAAGTTCTAAAAAATGTCAGGAAATAGTGTTACGTATTTTTACCCAAAGTCTTCTCATACTTTTGGGTAAACTTTTGAGATACCTCTTATTATACATTCTTTAATTTTCGAGTTCAAAAAATATTGTCTCAATAATGTAGTCAAAGTACTAGATCAGGGGGTTACCTCTAGAGGTTGATTGCATTGAAGTGGCAAGTGCACAGGAAAAAGTGGAGTTTTAATTTTGTTTCAGATTTCAATTCAATCAGTTCAATCTTGTTTCAAGTAGCGTGACGCTTTTTTAAAATAAAATAATAATGAAACCTTATGCTTTTTTATGTGGGCATGGTCAATGGATGTGGTTACGAGTTGTTGATATGGAAGAGACAAGTAGATTTTGTAGACTCTCTCTCGGAGCAATAGGATATCCCGTGATATCCTATTGATGTGGGGATTGTTACAATTGTGTTGGGCGTGGAAATGGGCATAAGGATAGTGTATGTAGCTCATGTGGCTGATATACGATATACATAAGTTATCATTTCTACCGTATACTAATAAATTATATCAGTTATAAATTGCCTACTATTATATTACAGAGAATAAGAAATCTTTCCCTGACGTCTCTCTGCATCATCTCTCATCACCCTTTTTTCACGATGTTTCGAGAGTGCCTATTTGTTTTGAAGAAGCTCATCGACGCTTGCAACGAAACTTCTACACCTCATAGATGCGGAGCTTCACGGCAGACAACCAGGTATCCATATTCTCTCATCTTGTCTGGTAAACTAGAGCAATAATTTATCTAAATTGGTAAGTTATTTTCTACCTTTTTTCTGAAATTCTTTTATAGGGAATCTTTGTGGACTGTACTGACTGGTCTGAGTTTTGAGGGAGCATCATCCATAGTTTTGCATGACATCAGAGAAATTGAAACGTGGATTTTGCGCCTGTTAAGTGCCCCAGTTCCAGTTCCATCGAAAACTAGAGTTGAAGTTGAAATTCTTTCTCCCAGTATTCAACCTCCTCTTTGTTTCGCCCTTCCAGACCACACCAGGTTTTCCTTAGTTGACTTCCCGCTACACCTGCCTCTGGAATTACTTGGTGTTGAAATTTGTCTCAAAGTGATGGCTCTTATTCTACTCGAGCACAAGGTACTATTAAAAGAAACCCATATCTATTTCGAAAAATTGCTAAAGGTGCTGATTGAACAATGGAAGTTCATAGACTCATTTGTTTGTAAACTTTCTTTTTAGATTGTTTTACAATCAAGAGACTACAACGCCTTGTCGATGTCGGTTATGGCTTTTGTTACAATGATATACCCCTTGGAATATATGTTTCCCACGATTCCGTTGTTACCAACATGTATGAATGATGCTGAACAATTACTGCTGAGTCCTACTCCCTTCGTTATTGGGATACCAGCGTCCTTCCTTTTATACAAGAAGAATTTCAAAATGCCTGGCGACATATGGCTCGTGGATTTGGATAGCAATAAAATTACTCCGCCTTCCATGTACAATGATGTCCTGCCTCCGTTACCAGAACCGGAGGGTACTATCTTGAAGAATCACTTGAAACAGGTGTGTTTTCACAGTAAATTACTAATCTTTTTCGATAAAAGGAAAATGAATTACCTTCTAATGGATCTATAAATGTTAACAATCTGATTTGGACGAAACTGATTACCTATTATAGGGCAGATATTTTGAAGCATGAGAAGGAGTAAAGCCGGAGAATAAAAATGTTCCCTCATCAACCTGTTGAGAGTTAAAACGTACCAAATATAGATTTCAATGTTATAAATATTTGTTCAATTAAGTTTGATGATAAAATTTCTAGGACAAGAATGGCTCGTCATTAGAATATACAACAGTTAAGAATGAGTGTTTTTATGTTCTTTTTTGTACCTGCAAGTCTGATAGATGTAGGTCTTTGTTTCCTCTGAACTAATTCTATGATGGAATTTTCCTGCCTTTAGTGTCACTCTTGTCTCTATATTATTATTTATAAAACTCGTTTGAACTCTACAGCGATCCCTATATTGCGTTTAATAACTTCAACTTTCTTCCAATCCTTCGCTGCTCATTCGCTTCCACAGGCAATGCAACTTATGGACCAAGCTGGCTCTGGTGTAAATATCCTAACTTGATAAACTACTCATTGTTGCATGAAAATTTACGCATATCTTGCAAGAAAGAATTTATTTTCAGTGTCTTTAAATGGGAATAATATCGCTTTGCACGAAGACCTAGATGAAGGATTTGTAGTTTTGCTTTTGTTATAAACAACGTCTGCAAAATGCGATTTTTTATCTCAGAAGAAAGAAATTTTTTTCTACACTTAGAGAAGTTTTTTATACTGTACAAAAACAGAATTATATCAGCAGTAATTCAGTTAGGTGGCATTTGAAAAGATTCTACTGAAGTCTTTGTTGTGTAGTATTAAATATACTTGATGAGTGCTTAAAAATCCAATAGTGGTCATAGAAAGTTTGAGTAGTAAGTTGGATAGAGTTAGAAACATAAATAGAAATTGAAATAGCATTATAAATAGAGAAACAGCTTGAGAGCAAAAATGTCTGGAAGCATGCGGTATATTGATCAGAATTTGTTTTTCAAGGCTATGGGCAGCATGACACTTCCTCAGTCACATCCGTTCCCGCCACAACCCGGGACGACACAATCCTTTCAAGTTCCCAGTAGGAGAGAGAGTACTGCGTCGCATCATTCCACATTAAGGTGAATATTCTGCGGATGAATCGCATTAACATTCCAATTTAAAGATTCTACTTCTGTAACCTTAAGCAAGGCCAGTTAAGCAAGGGATAAATGCTTGCGAAACATTTTTCGAATGGGTATCATAGTTTATCAGAGGTTTTATCATAATAAGAAAGCAAACTGGAGCAACACGTCCCACATCTGAAATAATAGAGCACCTTTTTGGATACCTTATATTTTATTTTGAATGTCCAATTTGAAACGAAAATAAGTATACAATCATTATATTCTCTAATTGTTTGCAGCGTATCATCAGCAAAACACAGACCAAGTATGGACCTGAGTTCTTCATCTCACAACAGTCCAGCAGGTTCTCCAGGTACAACAAGTCCCCGGCGTCCTTCAGCAGCGATTTCCGCTGGATCTGGTTCTTCGCCTCAGCGGCCCATGGTCCAATCTACGGCTTCATTTAATCCATTCATCTATGGTAGTGATGTTGACTCAGTAGACGTAGCGACAAGGGTAGCGATGGTGCGCTTCTTCAACTCCCAGAACCTCCTCGCCAACTTCACTGAGCATACAAGAACTCTTCGACTCTACCCTCGACCAGTAGTTGCTTTTCAGATTAATTCTTTCCTTCGCTCAAGACCAAGGGCAAGCCAATTTCTGAACGAGTTTGCTAGAACTCAAGCAGTTGAATTCCTTGCAGAATGGAGCCTTATGCCCAACAATGTTGCGTTTTTGAGGGTCCAGACTGGTGTTTTTGATCCAACTCAGATTGGAGATAAACCTAAGTGGTATGCAAGTGGATTAGAACCTATACATTTTCCAGTTTGGGATTCTGGAAGTTCACTCGCGAATGCTTTGAGGGCGATGAAGGAACATGAAAATCAGCAAACTGACGAAAGCGGTTCTGATTCTGAGGGTGCTGAAAGCACTAGTTCCTCGTATTCTTCACTAAGTGATTTCGTTTCAGAAATGGCCTCCTCTGATTTATCACCGAGTAAGTTTGATAGTTTGGTAGTTTGATAGTTTAATAGTTTTTCAATTCGGTTAATTTTAACGCAGAAATAATTAACTTTTTGTGCTTTACAGTGAACCAGTCGCATCCAATGGCCCTCGCTGTAGACCCTAAGAATCTCTACAACCCTCCGAGTTCCTTGCAGTATCCTGGTGTGGAAGAGGATTCGCCCGCTCGGCCTGGAAGCCCGCCAAGTACTTCCTCTAGCCACAGTGACTTGAGCAGTCCGAGTTTCAACCGAGACTCCGAATTCGAGTTAAACCTCAAAGCTGTCGAGGAGTCTCAAACCACCAAGAGCGACAACGTGAGTCGTCCTCCATTACACTTCCACTTGAAAACTTTTCTCAGCGACTTTTGTTGTGGAATATTTCAAATAAACTTTCAAAATTTCTCTCTTGAATGTGATAAAACAAGAAGTCTAGATTAAATACTGTAAATATCTTTTAATCTGGGATTTTCGAGTTTAAATAAGCATTTGTGCGACAGCTTGTATGACATTACACGACAATGGTAGCTCTCCGTTTTTCTAACATTTGTTATCATCTCTGCAATTTCTCTCTTCCTCAATTTGCCAAAAGCAGCTTTAGAAGATGAAAAGTGGACTTTTTTCCTTGTAAACTAGTGCGTGATTATGATTGTTATTGAACTTAAATTAATTAAAGAAAGAATGCTTGATGCTTTTTGTCGAACTTTGTGAGACTCGCTAATAGAGCGGTGATGGTGAACCCATAGGATAAGACGGAGGGAGGTAGCTTTGAGTCAGACTCAGCGTCAACAACAACGACACCTCGCACAATCCTGAGCGCACAAAGTACAATAGGCCAATATGGACTTGGCACGGGATCCTTACCAAACCCTTCGCACAGCGACTCTGAACGTCCCACCACTCCCCACAGGACTTTTCGCCTTAATAGATCTGTAACTCCAGTGAGTCAGTCCTCTCGTGCCTGTCTCATTTAAAACCCTGCATCTATATTTCTCTTCGATTTTACTCTCTTTTTGCGTAATCTTTTTGCATAATTTCATCGCACGATTTGGTTCTGTTCCCTGAAAACCATCAAGAGAATGGTTTACGTACATATTTCTTTACATCCAAATGTCGGTATATTCTACTGCATGATCAGGTATTTATTAAGAATCTCGGGTTTATTATTCTGAAATTGATTAATTAACGATAATTCAACCTTATTTTGGGGAATTCGAATACAGAGGAATGTGACCTCAGCCTTACCCAATCTAACCACTGTTGAAAGATGTAACTCCAAAAACAACGATATTAATGCCAAACACGACATCGTAATGGACCTGTTTTGTTTTTTATTTCAATTGCATGTGAAAGTGTAGGGGAGCTTGGAACAGTGTGACTGTACTGACATTTACAAAGTACGTTCAAATCCTCTTATAAACAAAGGGAGAACTGTCAAAGATGTGAGTAAACGTTGAAATCAATAATTAAGCAAATATTACCATTTATAATAGATGTGTATCAGAGAAGTACATTTATTAAGAAACTTTCATAAGCCACTAGAAGCGTTCTAGGGAGGCGGATAGAGGGATCTTGTACCGAAGGCTTCCAATACATAGGGATGTTGCAGCCTTACCCTTGTATGCGAGGCTCTGCAAGGGTAGGCAAACCCTTTCTCTAGCTGCTCGTGGAAACAACTACGTCAGCACCAAACTCAGTTATAAATGCGGTTCAGAATGATCAAACGCGCAGAGCACTCGACAATGTATCGGCAAACAGTGCCAATCGCCCTAGATTTCAGAGTGATGAATATAATTTGGATTCAAACACGAAGATGAATCGGCGACATGTTTGACATTCTAAATGGACTTATTGATTCAGGGATTTCCCGCTGGATTGCTACGATGCCAGCATCATCCCCAATCGCAGAGGTTACATGGAGCGGTCCAGTTCTCGCATGTTTCGCAATGGGCGTTGCAAATCAACGCTGCCAACCTCTTGCGAAGAGGATTTGTACGCGGAATGCTTCTCCAACCGTTGCAGGAACAAGCGGCAGATAAAGAGAAGGAAGCGACATTAAAAGGCTTACCGCGAAAGTCAGGCCTTCCCCGAGAGATGATGGCGATTTCATGACAAGGAGGAACATTACCATCCAGGTTCCTCCCAAGACCGACTGGATTGTTCAGGTAATCAGACCTGTGTTAAGAGAAATTTACCAACAAAGTGATCTAAAAGAGGCGTAGCAGGTTCTCGATAGAAAACTGTATGAGATCTTTCTAGATATTCTGAACTGGATGTCTGGATAACTGTGAGCGTCTGCGAAGACGCTCAAGTATACAGCCACAATCTGTCTACGGTCTAGGTTGATTACCAGGAAGCTTTCGATTCGAACTTCCGTGGACGTATATCCTCTGTCTGTTGGGAAGTTTGAGGGCTCATCCACATATAGTGAGAGGCATAAACAGGTTTATGCTTCTTTGGAAAACCAGACCCACCATCTCATCTGAAAACCATCGTGTGACAACGTACAGCTTCACCTTCTAGAGGAGAGTCTGTCAAGGTGACATCATGACCCCTCTCTTCTTTTGCATCACACTTTTTCCACTATCATTCACACGACGCGATTCTGTTAAGACCTCAGCGGCAGGCCCAATAATCATGAGCATAATGTCACTTATATATTTTATATGGGTGACTTGGAGAGCTATGCTTCTCGGAAAGAGCATGTCAAGCATGTATTGAAGATCGTTGAGGGTTATACACAAGAAAATGAGATTGACTTTCAAATGGACAAGTCTGTTAAAATCCATCTGAAGTACGAACTAGAGGGATCT
The DNA here is from genome assembly GCA_011762715.2 of Neuroterus valhalla. Taxonomy (NCBI): domain Eukaryota; kingdom Metazoa; phylum Arthropoda; class Insecta; order Hymenoptera; family Cynipidae; genus Neuroterus; species Neuroterus valhalla. The sequence continues at coordinate 12,472 of WSXT02208950.1, forward strand.
ACCTATATCCAGGCGTGCCTGAGAGCCATATTTAGGATAGATACATCAGTGAAGGAGGCTCTCAAAAGCAGATACAAACGCCTTTTCCGATAGATTTGGTTGTCCAATCTTATAGTATCAAACAAGATATCGGCGACTAACATGCTTATCATTCTGGTTCTATTTTTTTCGTTCAATGTGGTTCCATAGATAAAGCGCTTATACGTCTCACGCCGTGAAGGCGGATGCGGACTTTTCAATCTCTGATGTCGATATAACCGAATTATGCTGCGCGCAGCTCATATCGCTGCAAACAGAATAGATCCTCTCTTGGCGAAGGTCAGGAATCATGAAGTAATTGACAGAGAAGCGTCTATTTACAAAGCCGCGGAGTAGACTGCCGAAACTCCTGGCCTGAATCATGATATAAGAAGAAAGGAAAGTTCATTGCTCCATCTAGATCCCTTAATTTTGAAAGGACGAGAGCAAAAAGCAATAACTGCTGCAATCCACTCAGCGACAAGAAAAGGCACGGAAACTTCCACATGAATGTAAATGTCCTTGTCCTATGACACATACTATCCAGGTGTCTCATTTACGCGGAAATAAGTTACAACCACAGAAACGTACTCCGTGACAAGGAGAAACAAACTATAATCATGACCGAATCATCAGATCAAGTTGAGAGCAGCGTTACGGATAGAGAGAAGGAATAGACAAAGAGGTACCGTTCTTACAAAAGAAATGCAGCGAATTTTCCCAGAATTTGTGGAAGAAATATTTGTCTTTGTCATCGGTGCTTTCCGAAGTGTGACGCCAAAACTGGTTCGTGAACTCGAAGTCAAACCCGCGTGCCATAAACATGCTGGTGCTCTCGCCGAGATAGATGCAGAGAGCTTTCACTCTCGTGAAGTTATTGTACCATGTGGTACTTATCTCACGGTCGGGAGACGTAGCTATAGGTGTGATTTATGGCGGTTCTACAGGGAACCAGTATCATTTTCTTGGATGGCAGTCCCGCCCAGCACAATGAAAATCTGGAAAATCACGGAAAAAATTAAAACAAAATACAGCTTATTCTCTTCAGGCGGTAATATTCGTGTTTTACTTATAAAAGTAGACGAAAGTATTATTATATAACAATTTTTCATTTTTAATTCGCAGTTTGAGACTAGTGCGATATCGGCATTTTAGATATTTTTTTAATCACAATTTCCAAGCAGTCGTCTGAAATGTTAACACTTTACTAAACTGTGCTTTGGTATAAGTACTTTATTGAGGTAACGAACAAAAAATTATTGGTCACAGATACATTTTGGTTGTTCCGGATATACATTTCCCACTTTCGAACGTACTGGGGTCACATTCGTCGACGTTTCTGCAAAAATTAGTGGCGTATTTTACATATCATTCAAGTTTTTTCACTAAATATCTAGATTACCCTGGATATTCATAAGGGATATTTTGGGTGTTTTGCGTTAAAATGAATGTTATGTTAGACTTAAGATATAACTCATCCATTATAATAGAATGAAAATGAACATAGGAAAAATTCTTTTATTGGTGGACAGATTAACGGAACCAGATATATAAACAGCACTCTGACTGATACAAGATGCATCTACAAATATGTGTCTCTTTAGCACGTGTTATGGTATACTTGGAATGATCACTTTCATACTGAATTTCTTGCGTTGCATCAGCACAGGCGGATGAATCTGTCAAAGCTCTTACCTTTCTCTTTTTTCTGAAGTACAAATTATCCAAAACACTAGCACTTCCTTGCATTTTGAGTGTTTTATTTATCATAATTGTGGCATATTATTAAAATGTCAGAAAAGCAGTCATACTTAGCCTTCGACCGGATACCGAAACTGACTTAATTGGAATAATTTGAATTGCAAAAGTTTGATACTCGATCATTTTTTCTTGATTATTATCAAATTGAAGTTCGACTAAGATTGACTGCGTTCCTAATATCTTTTATTCCACTTTTGACCAAAATGGCCAAGTTTTGTCTCTACGAATAGGGGCGAAACTAGCATACATTTCCCCTAAACATTATTAGCGGGGCGAAAGTGAAATTAGCGATGTGAAAGTAAAATTTGGGGGTGAAAATAAAGTTGATATTTTTTTCTTATACAATACAATTCGTTTAATGATAAATTGAGGGCCAGAAGTTGGATGGCAAAAAGGTTGTCGCGGTCAAGAGTGGAATAAAATACTATATGTAGCACGGGACGAAAGAAGATTTTCCTCTTCGGTTAATTACTGCCCTCACGAAGAGATTTTCCCCTCGGGAACTCGGGCAGTAAATCCACCCGCGGGAAAAATCTGCTCCTTTTGCCCCTTGTTACATAATGTACTATTTTCTACTCCAGTCTCAAAATTCATGATTACCTTCCTCGGATACGAGAACATTTCAGGGATTGCACCTATAAATTTTCAAATTCTAGGTAAAAGTTTAAAAGGTTCCGATCACCGTAAAAATTCCTCAATTTATTTGTGCATACCCAACCTCTGTAGTATTTTTTCCACGTATGATAATCATCAAATTTTCTATTGGTTAAAATATTCGTTACAATTGACATTTGTCAATAATTTTGTTTGTCAATTGTTTGACGTACCCTCCTTTTTTCTAATATTGGATATCTTCTTGAAAGGTATATTAACTTCCCCCAACTTCCACCTTTAGTTCTGAATACTTTACCATTCTTCGAAAACAAAATACACAATAAATATAAACTTCCACAAAATGTAACATAAGGACTACACAAGTTTATGTGAATAACATACAGGAATTCTTATTTTGAATAGTTTTTTGGAATTAAACCAAGGTTTCAATGATATTTCTAACACCCTTAAAGGTACCACCAATAAGTCCTGGACTTTCAAGACAACCCAGTGTGGGAAACGTTCTGGCACGAACCTTGAGCTTTGGATCCTCTAGTCCACTTTTACAACGACAATCCACAGCTCTAAGTAGTAGTGCTGAAAGTAGTATTCAAAGTGCCACACGACAAGCATCAGTTGGAAGCCCTGGACGACAACCTGGAGTACAAGTTCAGAATAGTGGCGGCAGCACTGGGAATGGAGTTCTGAGGCAGGGATCTCAAGGGTCATTGTTCGAGCAAATTGCTTCCCAAGCTAAAGGCTTGGTTCGTGAGACGACGAGGCAAAGCAGCCAGGAAGGTCTACTGGCCCATATGGATAAGGTAATTACAATTCTGATGAAATTATGTACTACTGTTTTTCTTTTGTTTCCAAGCTTCGACCCTGGTGAACAATGTTGTATAAAAATACTAACGAACGTATATAAACACGTATGACCTAATGCTCTTGAGTTGGAAAAATGAAGCTTTAAATATTCAAACAGATAATACAATGTTTAAATTACCCAAAGGTAAAATTATCTTCACCAGGGTTCAAATTCGTAGTGAACTCAAAAGACGTCCGACACAATAGCAATCTTACAATTTACGTTGTTCTGTTAATTTTAGTTAAAGCATCAAGCGAAAGAAAAGATCACAGAAGCAGGAGAAGAAAGCTTGTTTGCCCCACTGGAACAGGTACATGATTAATGAAATGTCGTTTTAACCGGGGTTTTTGTGCAGTACTTTTAGCAACTAGTGCGCGCAAATTCACCACTGTAGTGCTGGAAATCTCACTGAATGAATGCAGAGGGTGTACTGATTTTTCTAGACAGGCAAACCCTGCTTGATTACCCATAGTTTTAAAAAGTTTTGAGAAAAAGGAAAAAAGTTGAGTTCGTCTTAAAGATGGTAGCTTTCTCTTATTCCTGCAGCTGACCCAGCAGACTAAGAAAGCGATGGGAGAGGCGTCCAAGTCTATGCAGGAAGCATCAAAATCTGCTTTGGAGGCGAGTAAAACGGCAGCTGGAGTTAGCAAAAATACCCTCGATGATCTCACATATGTTGGGAAAAGTACCTTCGGTGATTTCACCAAGACTGCTAAGGAAGCAGCTGCCAAAAAAGGATTGCTCAAGGTAATTGATGGAGTGATTTCAAATTCATTGGGACTCTTATATTCGTGTTCAGAAACGTTGACATTTTTGCATCATTTTATTCTTAATTTGACAGGGTCTAGGAGAATCTCAGGCATCACCAGAAGCTGCAGGTTCCGGAATGATGCCACGCAAAGATTCAAACAGCACTCAATTGGTTGCTCCTGATTCACGCAGCGGTCGACGGGACATAGGGCGCGATTTCTTCAGCAATATTGGCAGCGATTTAAACGGGATTGCGGCTCAAACCAGCAGCATGTTCAGTGACTTGTTCGGTAAGATTTTTCTAGCCATATGTGCGATTTTATTTATCATATAGCTAAGTCTTAAGCCAATATTTCTTGCGACCATATCCTAAAGAAATGTTGAAATACCATTTCGAAACTGCCGAGCGTATTTCACAAACCTTTACTTTCCTGCTGATATAGTTTGCGTAACTGGCTTGCTAATATTTATGAGAAAATATATCGATTGTGCACTTTGATCTGCAGGTAGTAAAAATAGCTCTAGTCGCAACAGTAGCTTCCTACCTCAATCACAAAAAATAAAAGAAAAGACCTCTTTTGGACCCTTTCCCAGAGGTACGCACCATAGTCATTTCATTGCACGACATAACCATATAATTTTTGTGACATTTAGGTTTTAATTAAACTTTTTAATCCAGGTAAACAGAGTTTGGCGGAAAGATCCTCGCTTATTAAACATTCTACGAACAAGAGCAGTCAAGAGGAATTGCAAAGGATGCAAAATGCTGAGAGGTCAAGTACAAACAGTAATAATCAGACGTTTTTAACGGATGTAAGTATCTACATTCAAATATTTATCCATTTTGAGCATGAAAAAGCTGAATTTCAATTGATTGAACTTTTTTTACAGGTCGTAAATCAAGTTTTGGCAGGAGAGGGTGTTGGTTGGTTGAAACTGAATAGGTTGAAAAATCTAATGGAGGACGAGAGCTATCGAGATTTTATTCTAACGAAGCTTAATAAAGGTCTGCATAGGAAAATAAGTCCTGATGATCACATAGATGATGTGGTAGGTTGAATATTAGCTCCCAATAAAATATTCAAAAGGAGTATCGAGAATAAGTAAGTCATTATTTCAATTTTCTGATCATTACTTGCTTCAGTGTATATCGAAGCCCGTTTACAAGGGGATGTTGAAGTGCCTTCAGGCAGTAGCTCATGGTCATGCACACACGTACAGCAATTTTGGTTTGGGTGGTATGGCTTCCGTCTTCCAGCTTATGGAAATCGCACACACACATTACTGGAGTAAAGACCTTTCAGAGGGCGGATTTGAAGGTTCACTAATGTCTCAGGTATAAGGTCATACTTCAGGTTTCAAAATTTTTGTACGACAAATGCACTAATCTTTGCTTTTATCAAAAGTCATCTACGCCGTTCGGAAGCAGAGAAAATCTTAAGACGCCTCAGTCCCAAGGACAAGCGGACGTTGCAGACATTCATAGAATGCACGGTATTGCTATAGAGAATACTTATATAATCGCAAAAATACATTTCAATGTTGAAAGTCGTAAATTTTTTAAGCGTTAAAGTTCAGTATCATATTCAAAAGAAATTTCAAAATTCATTACTTACTAGAGTAAATCTAAATTTTAGTTGCACTCAACTGGGATAGTATACATTAAAAGTTCGTTTTCTTCAATCAAAAAAAGGTTTACAATTAGTCTGATACTAACATTTATTTTTTCCGCAGAACCACCTCAAGTTCGACTAGAGAGGCCTCACTCTCAATCAAGCGGAGATGATTCTCAGTCCACGACGGATATGTTCCTTGACATGTTTACCAAGAAAGGAAAATTCTTAAGTAGACTGACTTCCTTTGATTCAGAGGTAGTTTTGTAATATTTTTTCTCTTGCATGAGTCATCCTAATTTGATTCTATTGTAGATGAAGTAGTAAAAATATAAAATTTAACACAAAAAATCATCAGGGTGGCCGAGGTGGAGAAACGGGAAGCAGCGAGGCTCTGTCAACGGATGGAGGTAGCATCACGACGAATCCTGCATTTAGACAGAACCACCAGGCTTCCTTTCGTAGTACAGTATCTGACAGCGAAGTTGAACAAGGCAATGTGAGTCGAAAAGTCTTTGGAAATGTTCTACTTTTAGCAGAGTGGTACTTTAATAAAAAGTTTACGTATATTCCCTAATGATAGTTTCCACGCCAAAAGCAGCGGACAGCTAGTGTTTGGTCCAGCAAATCGTCTCTCAGCACAGGTTTTAGGTATCATGGAGGTAGTTTGGTACCTACTACAATGACGCCAAGCCCAGAAGCAGCTAGAACATATCTTTTTGAAGGTAATTTGAATTTCGATATTAAGAGTAATTTTTTCGACTGTAGAGAATCACATTTTATCAATGAAAGAACAAGCAAATAATATTCATGCGCAAGTAAAATCTTGAAAAGTTGATGACACTCATCATACAAGTTAATATAAGTATGCGAATGGTCAAGATTCGGGGTGTAGGTAAAGGGGTGTAATTTTTGTTGAAAAACTGTGTCGAGTAATTTTCGGATAGTTCCATATATCTGGTTAAGTTACTCGACTCATTGTTGAATTTTTCAAAATTGAAATTGCTAGAATAATATTTAGAGAAGACGAGATTCAGTGTCTCCCAATTCAACGAAACCTTCTGCGATTTTGAATAGTTCGATGCTGAGTGTTGATGTTGATGAAGCACCATGGAAACCCTAATATTGGTAGATTCAGTGCGACCCGGAATTTTTTCCGATAGAGCATACGGTCTGCTAAACGGGAATATTTACTTCGGTTAGTTATTATCAGATGATTTATCAGAGAGGAAAAAATCAAATGTCCGTGAGCGATGCTTACAATTGTGAAAGTTTTCATACTCATACATTGGAAAGACGGATGATTTTTTACCATGAAACAGCTTGAATTCGAATCTTGTCTAACATTCCAGGACTTTTGGGTAAAGAAAGATCATCTCTTTGGGACCAAGTCCAATTTTGGGAGGACGCGTTTCTTGACGCCGTTTCACAAGAACGAGACATGATGGGAATGGATCAAGGCCCTGGAGAAATGATGGAAAGGTTATTATTAACCATTTTCTATTTCAAAGCACTGAAAAGACCATTTTATGTTCATATCGAAAATATTCCTTTTATTTAGGTATAAAGGCCTGAGTGATAGTGAAAGAAGGCGCTTGGAGCATGATGAAGACAGATTACTCTGCACCCTGCTGCATAATCTTACCGCAATTTTAGTGATGTTGAATGTCGATAAGGAACAGGTTAAAAGGAAGGTGCGGAGGTTGCTTGGCAAAAGTCACATCGGCCTCATTTACAGTCAAGAGCTGAATCAACTTCTGGAACAGATAAGCAATCTCGTGAGTGTATTCAAATACAAAATCCATCCTTCATAGCAACAGAATATTTCGGGGACCCCATATAGAATATCCCCAAAATATCTCGAGACATAATAATGTGATACCGAAATATTCTTTTTCTGTGAGGGAAAAGATTTGAAGAGAAATATTGCAGTTAAAAATTTCCTGTCTGTTTGCAGATTGTGGAAATAGATAATTATTCTCAACTGGAAAATTTGAACATATTTTTTTTCTTTAAATTTCAGCATGGAAACGATATTGACCTGAAACCTTTAAATTCTCGACAAATGCATCGTCAATCGTTCACTGTTCATGCAGGCGTGGATGCAGAAGGTGACTTACGTTTTTTAGAAGTAAGACATGATGGCTTGGTGCTTAGATCTGTTAATGGTGTCATCGTTGAACGATGGTGGTACGAGCGTTTAGTCAATATGACTTATAGCCCTAAGACTAAAGTTCTATGCCTTTGGAGGCGGAACGGAGGGCAAACGCAGTTGCACAAGTACTATACTAAAAAGGTAACTGCCTGTAGATTTTAAAGAACTGTTAACGAAACTGTAATTTTAAAGAAATTATTCATTCTAAGTTGTTATAGGGTAAACAGGGGTATTGCTGGCACCCTCCTAGTGCACGAAACTATATGCAATAAAAATGCATTTGATAAAATTTGAGAATGTAAAATTGATCCTTGTATGTGGGTAAATATTATAGTTTCCATGTAAGGTGTAATTTTTGTTCAGTACTCTATTGAAAAGTATAATGGCGCACGTAATGTTGTATACGACTCCATATACAAGCAGATAGTACCGTTTATAACAGACGTGTATCGGAAGAGTACATTAATTGAGAAATTTCAAGTATCTCATATTTGGATAGGAAATTTTTCTTGAGGTGTCGGTGATAACCCTGTTTACCCTATGTGATTTCTAACTGCTTTTAATATTATTCAATGCTGAAAAAAGATTGCTTCCCATCGGAAAGATTTTAGAATTACCATTTTTTTGATTGCAGAAGAATCTGAATTTGATTTCAATCAGCGTAATATGTTACGCATAATCACATATCTGACGTATCGAACATACAGGGTGTCTAAAAAGTCCCGGGACGGTTGGATATTTCCTCAGGTAAAATATTTTCCAAAAAAGTGAAGGTCATTCATGAAGTAAATTTCAACGAGGAATTCAAGAGTGTCCTTTATTTTGATCTTGAAGTTGACCTTCATGGCTTTTTGAAGGTACATACCTGAGTCATAGATCAATTGTAACGTTTAAGGCCAGTTAGAGGTTATTTGAAATTAAAAAAGTTTTTTCCAAGCACAACGACGTGGGCGTAGTAAATTCTGTTCCCTTTAGGGTGCTTGATTAGCGTGAGTCCCCTTGCCTTTCACGTTTCGAGGTGCTTGATTAGCGTGAGTCCTCTTGCCTCTCACGTTTCGTGGTGCTCTAACTGACCTTGAACGTTACAATTGACCTATGACTCAGTTATGTACCTGAACGCAGAATATCCCGCTCTATCGATGGCAGATGTAAAAAAAGGGGTTTCCATTAAAAAAAAAAACAAAGTTGACCTTCAAAAAGCCATGTAGGTCAACTTCAAGGTCAAAATGAAGGCCACCATTGAACTTCTCGTTGAAATTTACTTCAGGGATGACCTTCACTTTTTTGAAAAATATTTTACCTGAGGAAATATCCAACCGTCCCGGGACTTTTTAGACACCCTGTATGATTCAAGTATAATATTGCAGTTGATCTGCTTTCCTTCAGAGATAATTTTATTAAATATCAAATGAAGAAGTTGATGTATCATTTTCACTCCGAAAAAAGGATAATGAGTGTTTTTTTTCTAATTCTTGGTCTATTTTTCAGTGCAAGGATCTTTATTATTGTATAAAAGATGCGATGGAGAAAGCCGCCGCACGAGGACGCAGTGCCAACGTCGGTGTAGAATTGGGCGGCGAATTTCCAGTACAAGATATGCGTACCGGTGAGGGTGGTCTCCTGCAGGTCTGCATGGAGGGCGTTGGTCTTCTCTTCGCTACTAGCAAGGTATGACAAGCCTTGTGGCCGGATTTACCGTCTCTGTGGTGCGAAGAGAATGTAACCCAATATCATAATTTTCTCCTCTTTTTGTTTATTATTTTTATATCTTACTTACAAGTGCGTTAATTTCTCTAGAGGCGATAAGAGGTTTCTTCATTTTTCAATATTTTCATTAAGTAGCTAAACTGATATTTTGTAAGACAGTCGTTCTTTACTCTATAGTCGATTTCAAGGAATCTTCAACTTATTACTAGGACGTACGATTTTATCGAAGGTTATTTTTCCTTGTTAGCATAGGTGAAGTGTGTAAGGTAGCTTTGATTTCAGCAGTCGAAAGCAAGTTGATCGACCCTAATGAGAATTAGGGATTTATTTTTTTTTGTGCAGCAGTATCGCTCGCCTTGTTTCAGCAGAGAGTTTGAGGAAGAAATGGAGAATCAAAAATAAGGGAGACCATTTGTTCAATGTCTTCCTAACTTTCAAGCGAAGTGCCTATTTTCCTTCCTTTGTTTGTTGCTTTACAATTCTTAGGTTTCTCTCTTCTTTTAGGAAATAAAAGAAGGAATAACCTCTTCTACATTCTAGCACTTTCTTGGTAGCCTTAAGCGAATTTAGGGGGTAATGAGGTTGAATAAAAAAAAGTTTGTAGAGGATTTAAAACCTACAAACTTTAAAAAACTCTTTTGAAAATAAAGAAACTGTTGGACCGAGATATAAGGGTGCCCCATAATTCACGCAAGATTTGAATTGTATAGAGAATACATTTTTAATTTTTTTTTCAAGCACAAAGTGCATAGGATAGAGTTATTATGGAATTAAACATTAGGGAGATAACTTCCACGGCTTTGCTGGAACGTAAGCACCCTTCTGTCGAAATTTTCCTATAGGAAGAAACGAGAGAGTACACGAATCAGCAAAATTTATGCAGGATGGTCATAGGAAATTTAAAAAAAAAGTGCGTGTGTGGCACCAAAACCATGAACGTCATATGCCCGATGTCCTATTCTATACATGAACATAACCCTATACATGTACTTAATGTTTCAAAAGAAGAATAATAACAATGGAGAAAAAAGTATTTTATGTTTAATTCAAATCTTGCGTCAATTAGGGGACACGCTTTAGAAGGGCAAGAAAGCAGTCGCAGCCGTCGCCCACCCTCTACTCCTGTTTTCTATGAGTTTTCTTTTCCGATTACTTATTAAATTTTCTCTCTGTGTTTTTCTTTGATTGCATTGATGCAAGGACCACTCAATATTATCTCCCATCGCTAACCACCACGATCTGCTTAATTTGTATCTGTACGTATCTCCCCAGTTCGATGTCTTTATTACGCGAGCGTTTACAGCACAAGATTTAGAACCTTCGTTATTCCATAACCGAGTATTGACCAAGATGTCCTTCCGAACATAACAAAGTTTTGCTAATTCAAAGGTCATAGTCTCAAATCTAATCACACTTTCCTCGGCAAATAGTTTACTTGCTTCAGTTTCCTATGCAGCCTTTCAATTTCTTTTCATATTGGAAGCATTTTGATTTTAAAATTTTTCTAATTCAAAAAAGCCGATCCCGGCATCGTTTTTAATGGGTAAGGGGTCGTTCGAAGCGGGTGCTGTACAAGTCAAATATTGCATAAGTGAATAACTGCACTTTCTGCTGATGGTTTGGCATTCCGCTTAATTTTCGCAAAAAAAAAGTGGAGCAACTCAAAATTTCGCTCCGAAATAAAAGTAGCGGCTATTTGAAAAAAAAAAAACAGATTGTGCATATCTCATTCATATGAAAAATGATTTATCATCTTGTAGCGAATATAAAACTGCATTCAGCCAGGGAGTAGTTTTATCAGTATTTAAAAAAAAAATGTGTCACATTCAATTTTTTTCATGACAATATTTAGTGTTAACTATCATTATTTATTCAAATTTGGAATCGGAATGAAAATTTCTATTCATAAAATGAGAAAATAAAAAATTATAGCCATTTTAACATGGAGCATTATGGTTGAAAGTCACCAAATTCATAAATATAATCAATCGTATTTTTATTCAGCACTTTCAAAATTTTGAAGATATGCTACGTATACAAACTTTGTTAGCCGACACTTCGTTTGAGCAACGGACGGACAAAAACCATGGATAAAAAAAAGAGCACGTACATCTCACATTGTCTACACTACTCTCAAATTTGAAATTCTGACAAAAATATTCTCACTATACGTAATGTACATTTCTTCATCTTCGAAAATTTAGGGTTTCATGAAAAACAGGTTCTTATCCATTATATATGAAAATATTGACTTTTCTAGAAAATTCATGAAAATGTTATCCAGTTTTATGACATGAATAACACTTGTTCTATGCATTTTTAAGATGAAATGATTCAGTTATTATGAATTCTAAGGGAAGTTTTGAAGGTTGCTCCATTTCTTAAAACATTCATCTAGTGCAGAAGGCGAACCCATCAGCGAGAAGTGCAGTTCGGTTTTGTGTACCGCCCCATCTATTACATAATTTTCTCATTAGAAGATTATTAGGTATTTAATATCTTCCATTGTATTTCAGCTGTGTTATAATTTGATTTTACTTTTCTTATGAAGCAGTAAGAAATTCAGAAGAAATGGAAATTTGCCGAGATATAAATCATGAACAATAAACAATAAACCATTGAAACTTGAACAGTCTCGCTCAAGGATAAAGTCACAAGCTCACAAACACAGAGTAAAAGATAGTGAAGGGTGAAGGGTGGGGGGATAGCGATGGAAAAATTGTTGCATCGTAAAATTAGATTCTCATTTATTATCATCTGTGCGTACCTACTTCCCCTCCTAGGAATATGTAATTTTTTGTTTTGCTCTTATCGGTTTTTGTTTCGGGTACGTTTAATTTGAGCGTTATTCAATGTTTTATGCATGAAGCTCGATGTGCAGCTGCAGTCTCTTTTATCTGTCTTACATTATTTACAATTTTATTGATCCCTTCAGTATTCATTTACGTATATTTAAATATCTATATACATATATTTCTCTATTTATATGTATCATACGGATAATTTGAGAAACATACGAAGTATTGTTTTTTTGACATCCTCCTCATATTGATATTGTAAGGGTTCTAAAATTATTTATTTATGCTATTTCTTAAGAATTGAAATTCCCGTCAAATCATTGTTAAAAAAAGGGTACACAGTGCTCTAAAATGTTATTGGTAGAGTATTATAGTCATGTGTCTCCAATCGGAAATGCATCCTTATAGTCAATTGTAAACTTTCAATTTTCTTCATTGGAAAAGAATTTGATACCGAAAACTTGTTCAAGGTAGTTTAATTTTGTTGTTTAAAATTGAGGAGTAATCGAAATTTTTATGCTTGGAGTTGAAAAATAACCCAATGATGGATGCTTTCAATTATGAAAGTGACTCAATTTTGGATGTTTATGCTGCTTGAAAAGCAATCGAATTGATCTGATTAAAACTGAAAAAAAACATTCTAAAGATAAGTAAAATTCCAATTACAAGTTTCAAAAGTATAAATTAGATAAAGTATAAATTTGAACATTCTTATCACGAGGTCAATTGAGATGAACTACATTTTTGTGATTTTGGGGAGATGAAAATGTGGGATTTTAGAACCCTCTTCTTTTATAAGATTTGTATTGAATGTTGGATGCTATATTACATATTTATATTAACATATGTATTCCTCTGAATCTAAAGACTTATATATCTGTCGTGGTCATGTATGAGGAAAGTTTATTCACCGGTGAGATACAGTCTATCCTTACTGTTTATTTTTGAATTATTCCTTACTCTTCCCGCAATATTGTCGATTACCCGCTCTCTTTCGTGGTGCTCGGATAATAAACTTTTCTCAGCCTGGGGAACTTTTGAGATGGTCCTTGAACAATGAAAGCACCTAGAGAGATACTTAATAATTGGCCATGACAATAATAGTAACCTAGGTATATCTACTTATAAATAGCCGGCTGTGCATCCCAAAAAATTTATAGCCCCAATCTTTTTCAATCGATGGCTCGTTAACTTTCTGTTTTTCTGTTTTCTGTTTCTTGTCCTGTCCGCCGACATTGCCCTGGCTGGGCAAACAGGATTTCGAGGTACTATTTCAACGACTCACTGTTTGTTACCAATTCAGTATTGATTATATAATATATTTAATGTTGGCCGTGTTCCGGAAATGCTTATTTCTCTTTCCTGTTTCTACCAGAACGTTACTTTTAGCCGTATATATCGTTCCTACTACATTATATCATTACTGTTTCATTATATATATATATACTGCTATATATACTACTATATATACTACTATGTATACTACTATTATATATATAATACGTTCTGAAGTTGCATTCAAATTAGTTGATCTGCTCTGTCTATACCTCACTGTTTTCCTACCATTGATTGGTGTTAGTTGTGATTAATATACATACATGTTAAGTTCCATGTCATTCAGCACAGTCAAGTACCACCAAGTCCTCAAAAAGAGAGTTGAAATATTCATGGTTAGATTGATTTTAATTTAGTTGTTTCAAAGTTTTTAATTATAACATTTTCTAAAGATCTTCTTTATCGATTGGAAACATATTGAAAATTATATGTTCACTTCAATAACAAAAACAAAATTGATTCCCTTGGACGTTCTTCTAGCGGAAAGCATATAAGTTTCAAGTACCCAGAGTTATTGGATGTTGACAATTTAAGGCAATTCAAAGTTAAGAGTTTGTAATGCGAGGGCATTGCAGTTTTTATTATAAGGAATGCACCGAGTATAACAGAAATAAGTTGAGTTCTTGTAATTTGGTTCTTTAGAGACTTGTTGGTACTTTGGGATGCAAAATGACTCGTAGAGACATCGCGATCTATTCACGTTATGAGCTTTTATTCGGTAAAAAGAGACGTTATTAGGGATTGAATAAATTATCTAATTTCGGAGTGCGGCCGTAGAAAAGAAGTGTGTGCCCCCTATAGCACCAAATCGTGTAGTGACACCTGTAGTGCCTTACTTACTCCTCAGTTATTATTCACAACCACTCATTAACGAAACCACAGCACCGCTCATATAATATTACCAATTCATTGCAATTGAATAAATATTAAAATATGGAATGTTTTTTTTTAATCTTCGATTGCACAGAGTACGTAATGTTTATTCGAAAATAGTATGGTTCCAATTACAAGTAGGAGAAAAATTGATATAGTCGATGAAAGTGGAGTTTTTTTAATCATAAAACCATTCCAACCATCGAAGCTAAATTAGAAGTTGGATATCACTTATAGGAAAACTGTCTCAGGTTGAAGAGTTTATCTAACTTAAAGTTCATTTTGAAAATGGTGGTAAGATTCTTAATATTTGAAACGCAGTAGTCCTTTGGTTTCGATGATTTATTTCATTTTCCGAACACAAAACACTCGCATTACTACCGCCAATTTGCGCTACTTGGAAATAGGAAAATTCACTCCAGAAACCTTTACTTATACATACCACTGTACTCGACATTTGACAGTATGTCATCACCTAGTCTCGAATATTCGTATCAAAACCAGTATGTACAACACAGAACAAAGGCAATAATCAATATTCTTCCACATTCAATACTTTGCAAATCTCTCTATTTGAAATTGTTCAATGTTGGATGCGTTCAATTTGGAAAATACTTCAACCAAAGCTCTTTCCACTTTGGAATGTACTTTTTGGTTTCACCATTAGCAAATTTGTTTTTTAAGTAGTAAAATTATCAAAGTTAAGATGGTCCAATTGTACGTACGTCCAATGTTGGATGCTTCCAATCTCGAGAACATCCAAGATACTCTGAATTGAAAAACAGTTCCTTAATAGTACTAAAGACGAATTTCATGCAGAACACACATAACAAAATCCTCCCACATTCAATTCAGTTTACATCTATTCAAACTGCAACTGTGCATCACTTGTTACAAGGGATTTCGATCCACTGCTGAACCTAGATACCATAAAAAATGCACATACTTAGCAATCTATATTAACGCTGAGCAATCGACGATGTAAGATGAGTTTTAGGCCATCTCCAGAGTTGCCTGTCACTATTGCACTATACCGCTCATGCAAAATTGAGGATGCTGCCCTTGCTTTTGCGTCGCATGTTTTTATCATAAAACGAGTCTCTTTCTAACTCTGATTTCAACAAAAATCCAGTTTCCTTGCATGAGTTTTGTGTTTTGATGTCTGGTTTCTTTCTTCTTAAAGACCTTCCGAATTTCTGTAGATGATTATGCGACGAGTTTTCAAGCACTCGAGTTATACAATATTCAGGTCTCATTATTCAACACTGTAGATCATATTACTTGAAGATGCATGATTGACAATAATATTTAAACACTAGATACTCATTATAATATGAGCGGAGGATATCAACTTCTTGTATTAATTTCTCTTGTGTTATTTCCAGTTTTTTGTAAGACTCGATCATATCCGCAAGTGCTTTACTCAGAAGGGTGGGATCTTCGTTTTGGAAGAGTTCAGTAAGTATTTATAGAATTCATTAATAGTTTTCTAAGCCTAATTGAAAGATCAAGGTAGGGAAATCCGATATTTGTATCCATACGATTCTGTATAATTATGAATCAACCGATTTCACAGTTTTTAGAAGTTTTCACGAAGATCGTAAATCAGGAACGAAAACTAACATTCTGAGGCTAGATACGGGGCTTTGCCTAGCCTGCAAAAAGCAACAACCAGACCGTTATTATTCCAGAACAAATTTAATTTCTTTTATTTAATATAAGGGACTGTTTGAAATTCTACTGAAAAGATACGAGAAATAACTGCTTTCTTTTTATAAATCAAAAAGAGATCTTATAATTTGATTTAAAGAATGTAACTTTCCTTTCATCTGATTCTCAAAATATTTGAATGTATCTATACGTCATGAGAGGAAGAATTTTTTTTTCCTTATGAGAAAAACGTTTTGCAAATTTGTTGTTCTGTGAGACTTTTTAAGCTGACTCAAATTTTATAATCGAATGGATGATAGCCCAAACCTACAAACAGAATTATTTTCTTCATTTTTTCAAAAAAATGAATTTATCACGTTTTTTTCCTTTTCTCATTTACCTGACTTGAGACAGGGAATTTTAGAAAATAATTATAGTTTTCATTTTAGGGCAGGGAGTTTCAGTGAAGAAGTGAAATTCCACTTGGAACAGGAAATTTTTAAATGGAACGGGAACTTTTTAAACTAATTTTAATTCGGATTCAGAAGAGAGGAGTTTTAAAAAATCGTTCCTCCAATTCAAAATTCGTCACAATTTCGTAGTTCCCTCTACCTAATTTTGAATAAAGATAGTACTTCAAGCAGTCTTTAGAGTAGAAGTCGTATTCCGAAGAAGAAATATTTCTGAATTATGATATAAAGCTTGTTTACACTGTTCATTGCAACCTCATCCTTCTTGAGTTAAAAAATCAACCACTTGTTTGAAATTTAAACTTGTTTGTTGAAATCAAATTTTTTTGTTAAAGTTGCAATATTTTGAATCTAAATCCAAGTTGAAATCGTAACTACTTTGTTAAAAATCGATTCATTTGTTTTTTTTTGTAAATTCAAGTATTTAGTTGAACATTGATTCTTGAATTTCAAAATTAAACTATTTCTTTGAGAATTCATGTACTTCGTGGAAAATTTGCCTTTTTGTAGAAAATTAATTTTTAAGGTAAAACATTCATTTTTTTGTTTAAAATACATCTCTTCATTTGAAGGTTCATCATTATAACTAGAAATCATCAGTTTGATTGAAAATCGATTTCCTGATCTTAAAATTCAACTGTTTAATTTTTAGTGGAAAATTGGTCTTTTCTAGTTCAGAATTCGACAATTTGGTACAAATTTGTCTTTTTAGTCGGAAATTTAATTATTTTGTTGAAACTTCACATATTTTGTTGAAAAATAGAATTTTTGTAGAAAATTATCTTTTTCTTCAGATGTTAATATTCTTCTTCAAAAATTCTTCTTTGCGGTTAACAATTCAATTACACAGCCAAACATTCTTCAGTTTAGTCGAACATTCTTCAAGTTGAAAACTCTTATGTTTGGTTTAAAATTAATTTTTCAAGACAAAATTGTCACTTATCCATTTTTGTTTGAAAATGTTTATTTTCTGGTTCAAATTTCAACCATTCTGTGGAAAAATTTTATTCTTTAGTTAAGAATTAATTTTATGTCAAAAATTGAACCATTTTAGTTAAACGTTCATAATTTTAGTTAAAAATTCGTCTTTCTGGTTTAAAATGCAACTACTTCAGTTAAACATTTACAATTTCATTTGATTCTTCATTATTTTGTGTATAAATGTAATAATTTGTTTGACGGTTAGTTTTTTTTGTTTGTTGAAAGATATATTTTTGTTGAAAGTTAGTTTTTTTTGTTATTAGTAATTTTTTTTAACTGAAAATTTAACCTATTTCAATTGGAAATTCCATAGTTTCAGTTAGAAATCTATTTGTTTAGTTAAACATCAATTTTTTTCAATTTAAGCTTTGAGTAAGCAAATTTTGGTTGACAATTTATCTTTTTCAGTATTAGTCAATTTATATTTTTTTATAAGCTTAACTCTTTCAGTTGAAGATTCTCTTTTTTAGTATAAGACTCTTACGCTTGGTTTGAAATTGGTTTTATTAAACTTAAAATGTTACTGTTCCATTTTTGGTTGAAAATAATTATTTTTTGACTTTGAAATTTGACTATTTTGTTAAAACATTATATTTTTTCTTAGAAAATGATTCTTTCTATTTGGAAATTAATCGTCTTGTTGAATATTTACCTTCATGGTTAGGAATTGATGTACTCCAGTTAAATATTTGTCGTTTTAGTTGAAGATTCATGTTATTGTTTTGAAATTTAACTGTTCTGGTTGAAGATTCATAATGTTATTTGAAAATTTCTTTTTTTTTTTATTCTTGATTTTCGACCCCGAATTCTTATTCTGTTACTCAAAAGTCCAACTCTTACTAACTTTTATGGAAATCTTCCAAATTACAAAGTGATAATTTATTCATTTATGACCAATTTTTTATCCTATTTGAATTGTTCTGGCCTGGAACGTAAACAAGGGGCTTGTTTCCCGTTCCCTCCCAGGCCCGAAACACTTGTAACTCGGAAAGTTTCAGAGTCGGATTTTCTGGAATCAATCATTTTTTGCAAGAACCCAAACTCGAGAAATATTTCGAATATTGGATTTCAATTCAACACATTAATTTTTATACTTACAGATCCTAAGACTAGACAAGTAATTCAACGTAAATATAAGTCACAAATGGTAAGTCACAATTACTAAATTTTAGTGTCTCATTGTAGAAATTTATTGTATCATAGCAAGTTTTTAGGTGACTAGAAAATTAGCGATTCTTTTATAGAGTTGATGCACTTATTATTTAGAATAAAATTTTATTCATTTTTGCATGAGCAGGCGAGCGAGGCAGTTCTCTGCATGCACAGAGTTTTCTCTATTGCCCTTGCTGAGCAACTTTCAGCAGAAAGGAACTCGTAAAGACTACCGAGAACAACGATGCATGAAGCTCCTTTGTTTGTATGTTTATTTTCTTTTTATTTCATTTTTGCACACTCGATTAGACTAAAAAGGCATTTCTTTGATTGTTCATATGGGATTCCAAAGCATTCCTTTAATTCTTCTAAACATTCTTCATTATTTTTTATGAGGCTTTCCAAAAGGGAAACACTTAATTTCTTTTTTGGAATTCCATATTATACCTCTGTAAAGAATAGAACTTCCCCAATGTGTGTTCGGTATTTATTGACAAAAGGGTAAGATTTATTGAAATTGATTAAATATTTTACCAAATTTTGAAACATAATTCATCACGTTTTCAGTCGAGAGAGATATAATTCTAAATATTTCGAATTTTTATGCATGCTTCTTATTCAAAAGAAGTGTTCAAATATTAGTAATTCATATTGGGAAATTGTTGAAAGTTCGACGCTTCCAATCGGAGAGGCATTGAAAAATCCATGTTTCAAATTGGGAAAACGACTGCACATGAATTTCACCAATTAGCAGACTGGTTGACGTTTCGCCTTTGGACGCTTCTTATAATCAAAAAACAAATACGTTAGTATTATATTGTATAGCATCAGAACCAATAGTTGGGTGTAGCAATCGAAAAACTTTTTAGCTTGCAATTATTTGACAATTACAATTAATTTCTTACAATTTTCCTAAAATTAAATAATCATTTGTCTCCAAATACATATATTCGGGAAATTGTTCGAAGATTTATGTTGATATGCTTCGAATAAAAAAAGTATCAACATTCGATGCTTCTCACAAGCAACACAAGAATAGTTTTGTGCTACCGATTCGCAAACTCTTTGGCTTTCAATGTTTTCAAATAATGAAAGTTGAAAATGTATTCTCCAGATAGTTTCATTTATTGAAGACATTTTAATTGTTTTCAAAGAATCATGCAAATACTGTCAATTCAAAAAGCGTTTTAAGGGCAATGCTTCTAGTTGAAAAAATGAAAACAAATAGATATTATTATTCGAATCACTTTTTGGATTATGGTGCTCCTAGTCAGAAAAGATTTTTAGATTATTGCTACCCATTAGAATTCCGTTAGAAATTCGATGCTTCAACTGGGAAACTAGAGAGTTGGGTGATACCAATCAGAAAAAAGAATGCTGTACATCTTTTGATGCTTCCCATTGGAAATTTGTTGAAGCATCGATGCTAATAACTGGAGAAGCGTTTAAAGGTTAATATTTCAAATTAAATACATTTGTATGTTACCAGTTTGATAACTGTTCGACCTTTGATGATGAAATGTCAATGCTGCCAATTGAAAAACTTTAAACTTTTCAATGCTTCTTGTTGGAAAGTCATTTAGAGACCTTCCTGTCAAACAGTTATAAAAAGTCCGTACTTTCGATTCGATAAGCAAATCAATGCTAATATAGCTAGAAGCTTCTAATTGGATAGCTGTTGGTTTTTTCGATGATTCTAAATTGTGAATCTAGGAGCTCGATTCTTCTTATTGAATGTCTAAACTTAGATGCTTATGAGATTGGAAAATATTTTGAAATCGATACTACCAATTGGAAAACCAAGACGAATATGAAGTGTTCATTTCGCAAAAGTTGTTGAAATCTTTGTTATTTTTCAAAATCCTAAGTAGTAAACTAAAAAATGACTAGAGTCTTTGGGAAGTGACAAAGATGTTGTTTCAATAAGGTTACACATTTGTAAATAACCCATCCGGAGACTGATTCCAACAAGTCAATAAACGTTGTGCTAATAAAATTTTGCAGGCAGATCAAATCTGTTACTCGGTCCTGTGTGTCTTTTCCTACCTGGCAGCAGGTTCTGAACGAAAAGTACCGCAACAGCAGCAGCAGCAGCAGCAGCAACAAACACAGTTACCACAACAGCCTAGCGGTGGTGTTGCTCAACCCCAGAGCAGAAGAACCTCCTTTACTGAAACCTTTCCAAAACCGCACTGACAAAAAGGCAGGCATTCGCTCCCTTTCGTGCATGACTACGATAGTTGTGCTCCTTACGCATGTCTGCCATGGGTCTAAAATCTACAAATTACAAAAAATCTGGATTTTTACATCCAACATATGTTATTCGACATTAATTAGTGATCATCATCAGCGTTTGGAGCTTTCTATTCTGCTCACAATGTGCACTGATTTATATTCAGGGGGCGTTCAATCAATCACCTTAATCCCTAAGCATTAACTGTTAGATTTTACTTCATTTTGTACGTTTTGAGTTTTGCACCTTTGGATCTAGAATATCTGGAGATAATATTTTATCATCGAGAGCAACTGATAAGACGAGTTACATAACTACACGAATTCATAGTTGCAGAAGACTATTTTACTATAGTTAAAGATGAAACAAATTATTTTGATTGGGAATTCGAAGTTGCAATGCGAGACCTGATGGCCACCTAGCGAACTAACCAACATGGCTGCCTATGGGATACACGTAGCACTGTTTACATGAGTTTTGCACTTAAATAACGCGATAATAATTAATTTTGTGTCAGAGTAATCAGGTAGAAGTACATAAGAAGTTTATTAAGTTGATATAAAATCTTAAAAATTAAATTCTCCTGGAACCATAGAAAGGGAAACGATACTCGCAAAGGCAATGTGTGCTGTGTTGTCAATTTTGACTCCAAAAAAAATATCAACACTAATTTGAGTTTCCATAAAGTACCAACATTTGTCAGTGGTACTGTTGCAGTGAAAAATCTTGTTAGAGAGAGCATTGTTGTTTATAAACGTTCCAAATGGTTAAAACGCTTCAAGATTCAAGATAGATACTGATCAACAAATCCTAGTTTGCATTTCAGCGTTGATGATTATGTATTTCCTGGTTCGTTTTCTATGCAGTTATTACGTTATTATTAAATTTAATTATTATCATGATCATTAAATGAAATCTATGGCTCTTGCCAGCTTTGCAAGTGCGATCCAGGACAGTGACCGATACTTGTTTATTGATCTCACTGTTATTAGTATCACGAATTATGGCTGTTTCACCTTCGAACATGTTTCTGGAAGACGGCGTTGCAACTTGCAACTTGAATGAGCGTGTTAAGACTAATGCTAATCATATGCATGCCGAATCCAATAGACAGCCATGTTTGTTTTGATGCAGCAGCGCCTCTTTGCCCGCGTTGGATGTTTTCTTTGACAAAACAATTCTTTTCCGCGAATATAAAATCATCCGTCGCATCATCGTTAGGGTTTCTGAACTTATTTATTATTCATCAGAAGAACTTGAAATTTTCAAATTTTTTATTGGAAAATGATCCAATCTCTGCTTTTTTCAATTTGAAAAAAGTTTAATGTTGGACGCTCTCAATCACGAATAAATTTAATGTAAAATTATCGACATTTCGGATCCTTCTTATTGAAAAAGATGAAATGTAGGATGATACCAGATCGAAAAAGCATTTATAGTTTGATATGGTTACAGTACGAAAACATTTTTTTATAATTCTAATTAAAAAGTACTTGCATGGACACTTCCGATTAAAAACTGTTGAAATTCTTATTTTCCAAATTGGGGAAAATTCAACGTTAAGAGCTTCTGAATAGAGTTTGTCAAATCTAGGCTTCTTATAATAAAACGTGAAACGTTGACTGCTCGATGATAAAATTTTTATCGGTGCAGTTAGACATTTATAGTGATCAACATGGCGAAGAAACATCAAATTGTGTGCCACGCTCGTTAGACAATATCTACTCCTAGCAGTCGCAAAGCGTCTGAGATCGCTTTATTAAGTAAGCGTTATACCAGTGAGAGAACGATAAAGGAATGCAGGTGTGTGCGAGTGTATGTGTGAGTTTGTGTTTTTATTTTTCGTAATGTTCAGTAGAAACTGAAATTTGAATTTGAAGGCACAAAATACCTGCATTCATATTAATTAAAAAAATCTTTATCCTTATGAATGAAAAAATTTTGAAATGAAGAATTAAACAAAATATCTGAAGACAATACTAGGAAACGTTAATTAACTAAAAAGCTCTCGTTTAATTCGATGTCGTGTCCAAGTATTTAATGATGGTTACTGATTCTGTATACGTGTTTGAAAAATCCTTACGAATATGTATTTTCATAGCCCAACCTGGCAGTGCTGAGACGAGAAAATACTCCTTGCATCATTGACAAATATCCACGACCATGCTAGTTCAATTGAACATTTCTGGATTTTTTATTTTCAAGATATATATCAGAGATTTGAACTTGAACACAGACTTAAGCGTATCATTCAGTTATATTTATATGTTTACAAAATTTCCGATCTATCACACAGAAAATGTCGCTAATCTCGTAGGATTGTCTGTAAACAACACAGAAAAATGCATTCTTTCACTATTCTTCAATATTAGCAGATTATTTTTTTCCGTGTATATTGAAGTACAAAAAATGTCGAATCCTACTTTGAAAATTGGAAACCATCAATATCAAGATTGAATTGAGTTGTATAGAATTTGAATAATAAGTTAAACTGTAATGAATCTATAGTTTTTTTGAAAGAGGCACACGAGTATTATGGAATTTTCCATAAGCCTAACCGGTCAAATATAGCAGTAGGACTAGTATTACGGATTTTTTTGTAATACTACCCCTGGACTAGCTGGAAATGGGTTGGTATTACGAAAAACTTTTCAATTATACACAGATCGATCAAGAGACGGTTTTAAATGACAAGAAACAAATTAAATTTTGGTTATAGATATAGCGAAGAATTGAGGTGAAGATAAAGCACGGTTAACAGGTATTTCCAAATAAATTTGTTTGGTAGTATATCAGGATATAAATTACAGTATTGTTTTCTGTACAGAATGTACATACAGTTAGTTTCATTTTACAGATCGCGGACTACGTATTGTTTCAACCGCCTAGTAATGTAAAAAAACTGTAATAGGCAGTAGAGGGAAGAGAAATCCGGCAATATACTATTAATTTATTGTATCATAGAATCTTGTCTATGATGAGACAGTTTAGTTTGTAAATCGACATATTTGTATAAAGAAAGCCATTTGTATATATGTACATCTTGTTGCGTTTGCATTTCCAATAGCACCTTCATTTTCTAATGAAATTCATATCACCAAAGATCGATGGAACCTGATGATCATACTTCTAAGCGGCATTGGAACGAATATGGAAATAAATAAAAAGCACTTGAACTCCACTCAAGACTTGATTCATTTCTTGTATTCCTTTTTATGCGACATTTTTTTCTAAGTTTGCAGTATAAGTGAACGTAAGAATACAGTTTATATCAGAACTTTTCTTGAGAGAAATGCATAACTATTAAAAAAGTAAAAACTCGATATCTACTAAACCAAGATTTTTTGTTTAGCTCATATGGAGAATAGGCATATAAGGAGACCAAAATATAATGATTTAGACAGATTCGCATTAATTGAGGGGCCGGATGCAATAAGGGGTTCACTGCTCGAACACTTTTCAATTCTTTTCTATAAAGAGGTGAGTCATCGATTATAGATTTTAAAATTAACTGAATTGGATACAAAGAATACCGTCATTTTAAGCATTAAAAATGCTAGTCATGCTACATTCATCACTTCTTTGTACGAGGTCAAGTTTCAGAGATAAGAATTAAAAAGTGTTCGAGCGTTATTGCGGCTGCAGACGAGTTGCGTCCTATGGTTGAAATCCACAGAGGGTCTAGTTGAAATGCGTCCTCTCTCTTTCCCCCACTAGTCAACTGGCGGCCGTGTCATGAGAGGAGTGGGGGTAGTTCAGAAAGGAGGCAATTGCCTCAAAAGTTGAAACTACCACTAACATTTTCTCATGTATAGCTTCAGAGTGCAAAAAGCTTACTGGTGTGACTTACAGTCCTTAAGTAATTTATGTGGATTTCTAAATCGGTATTCATTCAACTGTCCGCCCAGTATTTAACGATTCCATTTCTGTTAAAGGTTGTAGAGTTTATTTAGGCCAATTTTGGTGGGCGAAAATTCAAGACCTAGGATTAAGCAACGAATATAAGAACGCAAATTCAGAAATCGGTTCTTTTTTGAGAATATTTTTCGGTCTTGCTCTTTTAGATCCATCCGAACTTGAAGAATTTTTTAATGAACCAATTTGAATGCGAATTTCTTTTAAAACTACGAAATAAATTATAAGAAAGAGAATTGGCACGTGATTTGGCGAATCGACAAAATCAGAGTTGCGCGTTACATTCAGGAAAGCCCCGAAGTTGAGGAGCATTGGGCTCGGATAGTACTTAGATGGGTGACCGAAACTAAAAAGATCAAATTAAAAAAATAAAAATAAACATTTTAATTGCGCTTTTATTAAAAATTATACCTAATCTAAAAAGGGTAAAACAATCACTTCAATAATAAACAGAAATCGATTACTATTTTATAGCACGAATAATGAAAGTCTTGACAATTATACTATATTTAAATGATATTATATACGTGACAATTGCTATTTTTATTATGTTTTTACCTGAAAATAGTGAATGGCAAGATATTTAAATATTATTTTATGCGTGCCAATTTATATTTTTATCATGTTTTTACTTGAAAATAGTAAAAAGTAAGCTATTTAAATATTATTATGTACGTGACGATTGCTATTTTTATTATGTTTTTATCTGAAAACAGTAAGTAGCAAGATATTTTTTTATTATGTTTTTATCTAAAAGTAGTAAATAGCAAGCTATTTAAATATCATTTATTACGTGACAGTTTATATTTTTATTATGTTTTTATCTAAAAATAGTAAATAGTTAGCCATTTAAATATTATTTATTACGTGACAATTTATATTACATTCTCATCAGAGACGGTATTAGATTTGTGTAAAATTTGATCCCCTCAGTTTTTGTCAAATCCCCACGTTTTGAGACCCCCTGAATCCGGAAAACAAGTTTTTACGAATGTGTCTGTCTGTCTGTATGTCTGTCTGTGAGCACGATAACTTTCGAAAAAACTAAACGATTTGATTGGCCTTGGTACACTCTTTCAGTGTCATAAACTGAAGGTCAAGTTCGTTAGCCAGCCATTTTGGATCAAAAATAAAAGAGGGGGAGAATTTCGAAAATTTTTGAGACCATTTTTTTCAAGACTTGATAATTGTAAGTACAGCTTCCTATAGTGAGTAATAAGTCGAACAATTTATTTCCATGATGTTTTTTGATGAGAACAAAATTGTCAGAGTTATGGCATTTTCAAAATTCAAACATGCAAACAAAAATGAGAATTTTTAGCTAAAAAACGAAAGATATGAAAGAAAAGTATAGAAAAAAAGTATTTCTTTTTGGAAGCCCTATAATATGGACTCTACAACTTTTTGAATTTTCTCAAAAAATCGAAAATTTCAATTTTGATCGCACAAAAAATAATGGGAAATATTCTGTGAATTCGATAAATCGCGAAAAAATCGTCATATTCGATCGTGCTTTGGCACCCATTTTGAGGGAACAAAAATACAAGTCGAGTTCGTTAACCAGCTGTTTCGGATCAAAAGTAGAAGAGGGGGAGCATTTTGAAAAATTTTTGGAATTTTTTTTGAAAGACTTAAAAATTTTAAGTACAGTTTATTGTAGGAGGTAGAAAGTGAAACAATTTGTCCTCATGATTTTTTCGGATAAAAAGAAAATTTTCAGAGTTATGGCATTTTCAAAGTTCGAAAATGTAAACGAAAATGAGAATTTTCAGCTGAACAACGAAAGATATGAAAAAAAGAAAAGAAAAAAAAAATGTTCCTTTTTAGAAGCCATATAAGATTGACCTCACAACTTTTTGAATTTTCTCAAAAAATCGAAAATTCCAATTTTCATCGCACAAAAAATGATAAAAAATAATCTGTGAACTTGATAACTTCCGAAAAAATGATCATATTCGATCGTGATTTGGCACCCATTTTGAGGAACCAAAAATACAAGCCATGTTCGTTAATCAACTGTTTTGGATCAAAAATAAAAGAGGGGGAGCAGTTTGAGAATTTGTTTGGACTTCTTTTTCCGAGATTTAACATTTTTAAATACGGTTTCTTGTAGTAGGTAAAAAGTGAAACAATTTATCCTAATGTTTTTTTTTATAAAAACAAAATTGTCAGAGTTGTGGAATTTTCAAAATTCAAAAATAAAAACGAAAATGAGAATTTTAAGCCAAACAACGCAAGATATGAAAAAAAGTTTAAAGGAAAAAAATTTCTTTTTCAGAGCCTGCCAGGATGATCTTTACAACTTTTCGAGTTTTCTCTCAGAAATTCAAATTTTAGTCGCACAAAAAATTCTAAAAAATTGAAAGATTCCTTTTTTGGTCGAACTATGTGAGGTACGGAAAAATGAAAATGAACTAAAATTGTGCACGAAGGAAAGATCTACAAATTTGGCAACATTAACTTTTTGATAGGACAAGTAGTTTTTGCTTCATTCATGAGAAAGTATATAAGAAATAAAAGAAATGATATTTTTGACAAGTGACACAAGATCAGAAAAAATCAAATAGACGCAGGTTCCTTGCCAGGAAAATATCTTTATATGTATTATCAACTCCTCCAACAGGATATGTATTTTTCATTTCAATCAGGAAAAATAACTATAAAAATGAAATAATAAATTTTTTTTAAAAATGACTAATGCAAACATGTGAAAAAAATTAGGCAACAAAACTTCTTCACCGCTTTGGACAAACTGTGATCGAGTGGGCAGCACGAGACACGCGATGAGAATGTATTCGTTAAAGCCGGAGAAGCTTTAACAAAAGAAAATTCACATTCATCAAATTGAAGTAGTCGTCATTTTGCTTTTAGGTTTTAAAAGCTTTTCATATAACTGTAGGGAAGTACTAAGGTCGAGCGCGTAGCGCGAGGTGAATTCATAACCGAGCGCGAGGTAAGATTAACATCGAGCGCGAGATCCGGTAAACGCGCGCCCCAGGCGCGCTCAAACTTGGGAGCGGAGCGAGCTGCGCGCGAAGCGCGCGATGCGAATGTGTCCGCGCAGCGGGCAGATTTAAAAAAAAAAGTTTTTATCTAAAAATAGTAAATAGCAAGTTATTGAAATATTATTATATACGTGACGATTGTTATCTTTATTATGTTTTATCTGAAAATAATGAATTGCAAGACATTTAAATATTATTTAATACGTGACCATTGCTATTTTTAGTAAATTTTTACCTTAAAATAGTAAATAACAAGCTATTTGGATATTATTCTTCAAGTAGTGTTTTGGGTAATTCCAGTTTTAGCTCAGTGAAATAAATTATAAGTATTAGAGCAGAGAATGCTACCAGGCTTCAGCCTGGATAAAGTGCGAAGTGTAGATGAGGAAAATAAGATGTTTGTTCGAAATTGTTAAAAAGTCATTCCAATTAGTTAGTCGTGAAATTGGGTAAGAAGGAAGGTAGGTGAAGCGACGAGTGGAGAGGGAAAGGAGGAACGGAGGGCGAGGACGCAACTCAGTCAGACTCCCTGTTGGTTTCGACCATAGGACGCAACTCGAACGCACCGGAGCGGTGAGCCCCTTATTGCATCCGGCCCCTCAATTTCTCAATCCATCATCTATCTTATCAATATATATTAATTTATTATGCAATATAATGATCAATTCAAATGGAGAGTGAACTGTCTTGGTTATAAAGGTTTTCGTAAACGTTAGAAATAATTAAGGAATACCATAGCATCCTCTATACTTTTCAGAACAGTACACTAAGTTTTCTCCAACCTCTTCCAGATTATTTCTGGTCAGGAATCTGTGCAAATATTATTTACGTGTTATATCTTCCAACAGTGTGACAATCTTCACCAAGTGTATTCCTGTTTTCTATCTGCTGAAATGTTCCTGCCATATATTCCAAAGGACATCAAATGTTTCTGAGTTCTTTCAAGATTCAGATACACATAATCATATTCATCGTTATTCAAGGTAGTCTCTTTGAAGGTGTAGTCTTCAGGATTCAAAGGCTGATAATTTGTTTGCAGAGAAACTGGCATATTAAACAAACTAACATTTTTCCTTCGTGGAAAAAGCGTTGAAATTTCTAGTTTCTGGAAAGTAACACAATCTCTGAAGGTGTCGTTCCGATCGAATCTTCTTCCGCAGCTTGAGAAGGAATCATTCGTACAGGCCATTAAACCACAAGTTTGAATTCCAGCTGTCGCAAATCCGTATATACGTGTTCCGTTAAAGGCAGCGAATCGGTACCTTAAATAATAATTGGTCTAATATTATTATTTTCAATTGATTAATTTCATGTAAACTTCCACGGAATTCATGCTGAATTTACACTGAATTTACCTGTAATATTCTTCCCCAGAATGTACGACTGACATGTTGTATTCAACTTGATAGTCAAAATAGCAACAGAAACTTTTTTCACAAAGTGTAAGATGTTCTTTTACCTTACTCCCAAGGAGCTTTGTACCAAATAAAGTTATATCCTTCTTAAATTTATTTTGTACCGTTGAGTTGTTCTTAATCGGCATTTCATCATTTGAAAATTCATAGAACAGTGTTTCGTTTTTGACAACCCTTCTTATTCCGTCCTTTACTTTTGGTACATTTGCAATTAGGAGAGCATTTTCATTGGTTTCAGAACGATAAGTCCCCAAAATTTTGTCATATCTTCCAGCATATATACCGCTTCCAGTTGAACCGAGAGAAGGAAAATTAAGACCTGAAGCGAGAAGATTTACATTGTTCGCATAGGACCACGCAGCCTGAACTTGTAACTCATCCAAGAAAGGTAGCTCCGAATACCAATGAGTAGGAAACACGATATCAGTCACATTGAGCTTTTTCACTAGACGTAAGGCTGGAGTACCGTACAAAATGTCCATGCAGATAAACTGACCAAATTTAACTCCAAAATCTGTTTCAAAGGTTGAGAGTTCATACTCAGAAGTCACGTTCAAACCGATTTCCATATAGAGATTGTATTTTCGGTAGCGAGCAACTATGGTTCCGAAACGATCAAAAACAACATTCGAGTTGTAGATATTCAGATTGTTACTTGCGCAATTCGTACAGTCTTCTTTTTCTAGCTGGTTCACCACCAGGTAAGTTTGATACTTCTTTGCTGCACATGACAAGGATTCCAAAGTCTGAAATAGGAATTTTTGTCAAGTACTTTAAGAATAATTATTTTCTTCATAATTAATGCAAAACCAGCCTATGTAGTAGTAATAATTCCGCAGTGGAAGTAAATGGACACAATTTTTACAAGTTAAATTGAACTCGTTTCCTCTTTTAAAGAGGATTTTAAAGATTCAAAAGAGTGAAACTGAAGTCTGAGGATACAAACAAAACGGACCCACAAAAGTGGTTCTAAATAGTTCAAAAGTATATGAAGCTTTGATACATGATCCCTCAAGTTAATCGTTTATGCTGCACAAGAAACTGTAAAACATCTACATGTCGAAAACAATGAAGACGAAAAAAGAAAATGTATGTTGAGAATATTGTGTAAGTATGTTTACGCATAATTTGTTGATAATTATTAGTTAAATAATAACTGATCGACTCAGAAGACAGGGGAGAGGCGGGAAGTCTCACGTCTTCTAAACGTGGCAGCAATTAATTCAAAGAATTATTTTTAGAAATTAAACTAATGTCCTAATATATGAGCATCCACATGAAAGGGACCCGTATGGCCGGTTAAAAATTTTCTGAAATATTCATGCAATGCATTTATTGGCGCTATACGCGTATCCCAAAAATGCCCCGGCGACTCAATTTCCAACCTAAAGGGTTCAGCAGAGGGTTCAGCTTGGGCTGAAAATGTCGGGAATCCATCTCATTTATATTACCCTATACATAACTTTATAGCGTCCATGAGGGACCTTCTCATATGAACGACCAAACATATAGTATCATTATAGTCTCACCTTAGAAACTTTCGTATTTTTATCCCCACACGGTGTTACCTTCTTTATGGGATCGGGTACATATGAAGCTCTCGTCGGCAAACCACTCTCTGGGAATACTATTATATCTAGCTTCTGGAAAAGAAATTTTTTCTATCCGTTGGGTGTTCAGAAATTAATATGTCTTTATTAATTTATTATTGCTGAACCTGTTCCAAGAGTTCGGAGAGGTTAGTATTAAAAATTTATACTCACAGAATTCAATTCTTTCGCCTTTTTTATAATGGTAATATAATTAGCAACATTTACATTAACAACATTCTCCGAGCCTTCAACTCTGAGGATAGGGTGATAGTCCACTACAGCACCAACGTAGTACGGTGATTCAGTTGGAGTACCCTGTATTTCAAGAATATGATTTTTTCTCGGGAGAAATTTCTTGTATGAGCTGGATATCAATTAGAATTCATGTGGATGAACATAATTTTCCAAATTTACAAGTCAATTGCGATCAACGATTAAATTAACAAAATCTTCAGCATATCAGTTTGTTGTAGAAAAAAAAACTATTCTGTCTTAAAAACGTTGTAATGTATTATAAGAATCGTATCAGTTACAAAAAATCATCATGAAATTTGAAAATTGACGAAACAAATTTATAAAGCGAAATCAGTCCTATAGGCCCCTCGTGATGTTTGCTAGTCTCCCATGGGGCGCCTCCCCAGGTTGCGGATAAGGGAACGCCTCCCAGATATGGGTGGTACCGGGGAAATCAATTACCCGGGGTGGACAAAAACTAGCTAGGGGAAGAAACCCCGACAACAAAATACCCCAAGGGAGTTTCAATCTCCCCGCTGGCTCCGATCGGGTGGAAGCCCCAGTGACTAGTGCCGGCTCCAAGCATTTTGGGGGGAGCCAAATACACGAGACAAGTTTGTGTGAGGAGTTATTTGGAGGAGAGCTAGATGTTATGGAAGAACGGGACCTAGCTTCCAGAATTGATGTGTGATATTTCAAGTTCAAAATGAACGAAAGTGTGAAGCAGACGCAAAGTTACGTAGCGAATCTGGAGAGCATCCTCATTAAAATGGAGGATTTTTGCGGGGCAAAACGTCATATGCACCCACAAATCACAAAGGGTCTTGAAGAAGCACTTGCTGTCCTCGACAAGGTGCAAAACAGTGTGCGGTGCACAGATTGCTGGAGAGCGGATTTCGAAACTCGTCTCACCCAAGAAATGGGTCTTACCTTTTCGAAGGAATGGTCCAAAACACGAAGCTGTCCGCAAAGAAGACAATGGCGGAAAGTGTAGGGACTCAGATAGCAGCAGATGCCAGGAAAACTCCGGCCGCCACCAAAGGGAAGAGGCCAAGAGACCTAGTCGACAGTCCACCGGAGACGAGCGCATTGAGATGTGCGCAAAAGAAGATAAGAACTCGGGCGCAATGGTTCACGCCTGTAGCTTTGAGTTCCTCAAAGGAGGCGAACCCGGCTGAGAAGCCAACGACTAAGAAGGGGAGGACACCGAAACGAGCACGACCCGAAGCAGTGCTGATTAGACCTGCCGAGGGTTTTAGCTACGCTAGCGTGCTGCGCGGGATCCGGAGTCCGTGCAGACAGAAAACCTTGGCGTGAAAGTCAAGGGAATACGGCAGACGTGGGATGGAGGAAACCTAATCGAGGTCGGAAGTGAAGAAGAGGACAGAGAGAAACTGTCCTCTGCCATCAAGGAAGTAGTTGGCAACAAGGGGAACGTGCGAGAGCTCGTTCCCGAGTTGAGGTCGAGATTCTCGATTTGGAATCATCGATAGCGAGGGAAGAGGTGGAAGAGGCCCTGAAGAACCGCTTCGGCGAACCTGGGCCTACCAGATATAAGGTGAGTCTCACATAGAAGGCCTTCAGGGGAAACCTGAAGGCATTCGTTGAACTGAACGAGGAGGGTGCTGCGAGGCTTCTGCGAACAGGACACCTCAAAGTTGGGTGGTTGTCCTGCCGCCTGAGGAAGAAGGTGACAGCTACCAGGTGCTATCGCTGCCAAGGCTACGGCCACGTAGCAGCGACCTGCAACGGTCCCGATCGGAAGGGCTGCTGTTGGAGACGTGGCGAAGAGGGACACAGGTCTGCGGAGCGCACAACTGCTTCCGCACTGTTACCTCTGTGCCGCGAAGAAGGATGGTTCCCGGGAAGACCATTTTCCAGGAACTATAAGGTGCAGTGTGTTTCGGGAAGGAACTAAGACGCGCAAGCCAAAGGCACCTTCGAAATGAAACAAGCTGAAGGCAGATAACATCCAAAGGATCCTGACGAGTCAACCATGCCCAAACAGGATGTCGAAGGCCGACGAGCCCGATGCGCGCCATAGTCGTGCTACTGAGGACGATGCGTACATCCTGGTTGGGCCATGGAAGACCGGAACAAACAGAAACCAGCAGAAGCTGGTGGTTTTCTAGTAGGTAAATGGTGACCACAACATCTCCATCAACATTGGAAACCCCACACTACCGAGAAGTGCGGACCCTTCTCGGTGTCTGCTAGCAGTTTTATCCACCATCCCGCAAAAAAAATCAGTCCTATGGGCAGATCAATTGAAATTGTGAAAAAGTTGACCTCAATGTGATAACATTCCACTAAGAAACGACTTTTTATGAATAAGAATCTAACTTTTTATTGTTAAGATAACTTTTGTTTAAAGTTACAAAAAAAACTAAAAGCACTATTCGACTTGACAAGGAAAATTGTATATAGTCCAGGTGTTGGATTATGTTCTTCTCAACTCTATTGGTTATGCAATTTGGATTATCTATCCGACTTTTGGCCCAACCTTGCATCACAGTCGGGCCAAGTTGGAATAATTTCCTAGAGTTTATCCATTTGTTGGCTCGACAACGGCCGGTCAAGGCCAATGTTGGGCCTTGATTTGCAAAACAGGTCGGGTGTATTGTCGCCCATGAATTTTAGAGCAATGGTTGACAGGTAGTATTGAGCAGACATTGGTAGATGAAGATCCCTCCAACTTTGCCCTATTGTCGAATACCAAGGATCGTGAATAAACTAATACAAAAAAAAACTTTTGCAGCAGAACCCAAACAAAAATTAAAACACCCTTACAATGCTTTATAAAATAATGTGCATTCATTATTACGCGCAGTTTAGTGGCAACCATACGAAATCAAATACAGGGTTAAATAGTGTGAAAATAATAAATGGTTACGCTACTACCTACGCAAGAACGTTCGGATGTACTATACTAGCCAAAGGTTTTCCATAGTTGACCCAACGGTCGGTCCATATAGGGTTGAACTTTTGTGAAACGTACTTATAAACTATTTGCCAACTTGTGCGCAAACTTTAGCCCAAACTTGGACCAATGGTCGGCGATACTCGTTTGAGAAAGGTTTCCGATAGTTCAACCGATGGTCGGACTATGTTTGGGCCTATAGCCGACTAATCATTTGGGGGAAGTACTCATTTCTTCGCTGTCGACTTTTCAGCCGACTTTGGCCCATAGTTGAGCCGGTAGTAGGCGGTACTCATTAACCAAAGATTTCCCATATGTCCAAGACCGTAGCCAGGTGGGCGCGAGGGGGCGCTGAGCACCCCCTGAGCTGAGCAGAGCGCCTACAAAGACTTTTGGACGTTGTAAATCGAGCGCCCCCTGAGTGACGATCCTGGCTACGGCACTGCATATGTTCCTCTATTGTCGAAATATGGTCAGGCCAAAGTCTGGTCAATAGTCGGTCCCACGTTAAGTGCCAGGTTAACATGGAGAATGCTCTTTTGATAGACAGAATTAGAAAAAAAAGTTATATGTTGACTTTTTATAAGTTCAATTAAAAAGAAATTAAAATCCTAATTTCACAAATTCTTGACCATGACCTTTGTAGATAAAGGACCACTTATAAATTATGTCACACATTTGAAAAGGTTACACAAAAAAAAAACTAGAAGAGGAAATCAAAATGCAAAGGAAGATGATTGTTTTTGTAAAATCTCTCTTTTTGGCAGACTCAATCATTTATTCCATGCAGTCGCATAATTATTTGATTTTGATTGGGGTTGTTATTAGGACAAATAGTGAGGGTGTCGCTATAAGAAGGAATCTTACCTGTGGAGTGATTTGTAGAAATGAAAAACAGAAAATACCCACAGCGAACCAATACATGATTCCGGATTGCATTCTAGGCTGAAAATAAATTCAAATTAAATCAGCTCTCGACATAAATGACATTTATATGGATGCTGCACAAATTTTCTGGTATATCCAACATTTCCGCATGAAAGCTAGTACATTTGATCGTAGGGTATTATTAATTTAACTCATTCTCTCAATTTATATATTCAAATTTTTCAAAAATATTTCCAATATTATATTTCAAGGGAGCATGTAAAGGTTAGCTCAGGTCTGATGTTGTTTGGCGAGTATTTCAGTGTCTTATTGACAGTGATGAATAGATAAATATAGGCGATTATTCATTTAATTTTGATCTCACGGTATTCACAAGTTATTGAATGATTAGTGAGTTCCAGGACTCTCAAGATCATTATACAGTGAACGAAAAACTGATATTATCTCAATTTTCATAAATTTGTTAGTTAAGAAGTTACATGCCTTTCCTTCAGAGAAAATGTCCGTAACAATGCATGATGCAAGAAGCTTCTTGGATCATGGTAACAATGTATCATGTTTTCAAAGAGACTCATCAGGAAGGATTATCAACAAGCAGTACATTCACATCTCTTCACATTCACATTCATGAAATAACGAGCAATCTGGCACAGATTATATACAGTTTCCTTTTTATATCCCAAAAACTTACCCAACTCAATGCATTGGAAACAATTACAAATTTCATAGATAGTTCTAAAACTTTAGATCCTGTCTCAAAATCAAATCTTTCAATAATGAACAGAGATAAACTTTCAGTGCCAATATTTAGTCTAATTAAGAATTCGTAATTAAAGACCCTACCTGAAGTGTTGTTAAATGAATTATTTTGCCATTGGTGATTTAGATTTTGAAACTGATTTCCCATGTCGAATCGGATCGGAAACTTGATGACTTTCAACTAATTAACATTGAAATATGAATATTAATTATTCACAAATCAGTATGAACAGATAACATTGAATTGAAAGAAGAATGAATAAAAGTAAGTGAACAAACAGAAAACGAAAGATATGCATAAAAAATTTCTATAAGATATATATTTACCGGAGAAGAACTATACTGCAGCTTAATTGATTCTTTATCAACTCGTATTACCTGTCTCCACGAAGGACAGAACAGAGATAAAATATTGTACAAATTGTTCTTATCTTTTTGCCGATGATAATGGCACATGAAGATCGATGATTCCAATAAGTAATGCGATGTATGATGCTTCCGTCAATATGAACAAGAGATCAAACTGGTGTATCTGAGAATGGTAATTTTTATGTGTGAAGTACAGTGAGTGTGCATATTTCTACAAAAAAGTCGAAACTCGAACATGATTGCCCACTATATTATGTATATTTCCTATTGTAACCGTAGATTTCAATATTTTCTGCATGATTTTCTACTTTGCTCTAGAATTGAAGGAAAAAATGTTGAATTTTCAGAATGTTTAGGTTATGAATGGATATCTTGATAAGAGCTTCGAAACTGTAATTTCTAACAGTCCATGAAAAATAAATAATCCTATTCTATTGTTGAGTGTATATTTTAACACTTTGTACACTAGGGTGGTTCAAAAAAGTCAATGTTAGAATTTCGTGTGGGGTAATATTGAATCTGGATCATGCGAACCCCTGGTGAGTCACATTGCGGACAGAAATAAATAGAAGAATTATATTCGCTCTTTTTTTCAATTTACCTAAGAAATAAAGATTGAATTAGATTGCTTAAAAAGACTGATGCGTCTTATTTTTTGGACCTATTAAATATATTACAAAATTATAAAAAGCTTACGTAAGCTCGGAAATGCCAGTTTACCTCTCTTATTTTTTTCCTGTTCCAGCCGTCCTCCCATTTGGAAATTCATGCAAATCAGTAGCGATTGCGGCAGTCGAAGTAGCAAATTCGATTACTGTTATTATTCATATTCAGTTTTATTAAAGATTTAATCACAGTAATACAAGATCATATCTGAAGTCCAAGCTGGAAATTCCTGTGCATCAACTTCAGAAGATCTGCACATATATATAGTGACCGGTAACAGTCAAGCCTCATTTTTTTCGCTGTAAAATCACTATTTAAATCAGTTTAGTTATATCTATTTACTCGTCTAGTTTTTTCTCAAGTGTATATTCAACCTGATTCTATTGCTGTTTTATGATTACGAATGGCTGTATGGAATTGCTCATAACAAGAGAGTCAAACAACTTCATTCTCCTTTCAAAGTCATCTGCGAACAACCTCTTTCTCAACCCTCACACCTGTCCTGAACTCCATAACCTTGGACTTTTCTGCATTTAACTCTAAGCGACTTCTATCCAGGTACCTTCTCAACCTCTTCATCATCTCTTTCAATGCTTCCTCGCTTTTTGCCAGCAACACTATGTCATCTGCATACCCAAGTGACCAAATTCTAACCCCTCCTACCCTCACTCACCCAACTACTCCTTCCTCTAGCTTCCTCTCCATGTCAGCGATTAGGATCGCGAAAAGCGATGGGCTACGAGGATACCCCTGCCTCAACTCCCTATCCACCTAGAAACCCTCTGGAATCGTGTCCCCTCCTCTGACCCTATCTTTTGTCTCTTTATACACCCCTCTTACCCTTTCGATCAGACCTTTCTCTACTACCCTCTCTTCCATCGCCTCCTATAATCTCTCCCGATCCACCGATGGGAAAGCACCTTTTAGATCTACGAAAAATGCATGGACCACTACGTGCTGCATGTGTGTGCTGCATGTGTCAGCCCCTCCCGCCACTCTCCTGGAAATCCCTCGCCCCTCCATACCTTCCTAACTACCCCCTTTTAGCCTGCCTCTAACAGCCAGTGTGCAGAAAATCCACGCTTCGTTCTGCACCCTGTCCAAGCCTGCTGCCTTCGACCTTCTCAATTTTCTCATTTGGAACTCGTATCCAGGGGGGTCCAACTCTCATAAGGCTACGTGTAACACAAAATTTTAGTGGCGCCCTCCCGTTGAACTAGCTACTCCTCCTTACTC
>WSXT02208951.1:0-17943 GCA_011762715.2 Neuroterus valhalla
ATGTATAATATAGACATATATAATATAAAATATAATAATATATAATAATAATAAATAATAATTGCCATAAATTTCCTTCAACCACTATAACTTGAATAATTAGCTTTTTTTTAGGAAAGGGTACACAATAAATGTAATGTTAACGTCTAAAATCAATTGATAGAATATTTTCAACCTTTTCTTGCGCACAAAAGTGCGAGAAAATGTTTTTTATTTCAAAAAAGACACTTCCAATCAGAAAAATGTTTGCGCAACAAAATGTGGCTTTTTTGGCTGAACAACATTGTTGTTGGTTGAAGAATCATACAAGTGCGCAAAGTAGATGATTGCGACGTATGTGTATTTTCGGGGCGACTTTTATAGAATCCGTACTTTGAAGTTTATTTTTTTCTTCTCGCAGGAAAAATTGATAAATCGAGAGCAATGAAGAAACTTTCAACTATCAAAAACTTTCTACTATGCAGACAAAACTTTTGGTTGATCCAACCAAACACTTTTATTGCACAAATACCAACACAATTATTTTGTATTCCAAACCAAACATCTTCCTCAGTGTATGTGTTTTGCTTTTCTAATATGTACGTCTATTTCTTTTTGATTCTAGGTGAGTCCAAGTTGCATGAATTTACGATTAGGGAGTTCTGTGAGTACTAATTTATATCTTGCTAACATGTGGTTTTTTCTAAGAACTACTCGAATTAATTATTGTTTTTATTAAAATTTCTACATTTTAAATGTCCTTCACTTTCGATTTTGCGTGCATCAAACTTTTAAAAATCTAAACAATATATGCTATCCGGATTAACGTTAACCTAAAAGGGCTAGCACCTCTCGTTTTTCTTCTGAACTCACTAGAATGATGGCTTACGATTATTTTGAGACTGACAAGAAAAAATTTGTTTCAGTTTATTGTGTATATTTTTGTATAAGTAATACCGAAATGGTGATTCTTTGGTTTAAACTCTGCAGATTAGCATCGAAAAAAAGTATCCAAACGATAAAATCTTTTGGACTCCTGAACTCATTAAAATTTTATCAAAAATTGTTAAAATTACAGTTTTTATTAGTTTTATGAACATTTCTCCACTTCAGAGCATGCTACTTTAAATTTTTCAAGACTGGAAATAAAGTGAATTAAGCTACCCCTGAAACTAATAAAAAGGAGATTTTATCTTGTGTAGTTTAGGAGATACAGCCATCAGAAAGTATATTTTTCTAAAAAATGTCACAAAAAGAAATTTTAGTTCTAAATTTTGTGGAATAGCATATTTCTTGTGCACTGTTGACAAAAAAGCTTTAATATGTTGAAGAAGACTAAATTTCAAGAAAATTGAACACAAAAATAAAAATTAATAATTAAATTAAATGAGATTTTTTTCCAATAGCAAATTTCTACTGCTCTCCGCGTTGAAAACTGCTCTCATAATATAAGAATAACCTGAAAAAATTGGATAATTTCTTGATTAGATCCATGAAAATCAGTTTCCTTTTTAAAGTTTGAAGCGTTTTTTATAATTCATTCGCTTGTTTAATTATTCTCAAACCTGTATTTTTTTTTAATCGTATCGAAATAACCTTATAGAAGGAAACTTATATTCATGAACATATTATTATTGTAACAAAAATTTTTTACGCTATGACTTCGAACGTATGCAAAATATAAAATTGTAATGTACTTTTAATTTTCCTGAAATAAGCCTCGTTCAAATTATATTGAGGCTTTTATAAAAAAAAACCACTTTCAGTCGAACAAAACGTAAGCGCAGAACCGTTGAACGCTTCTGTGTACAGTCTTAGCGATCCTAAACTTTGGGATATAGAGCTACTGCGCTCACCTAGCGCAGCGGGTAAAATAACCATAACTTAAAATAAGAATAGGTGGTTATTTTGCCTTGCACAATAATTCCAGAAATTACATAATTTGTGATGTGAGATTACAAATAGAACAATAATGCGTATATTTCGTGAAAAAATATAATGAAATATATGTCCACCTTTAGGACTTGAAGAAAATAAGCTATTATTTACGGAATATACGCGTTATCATCTCATTTTGAACCTAGAAAAATAAAAAGTATAAAAAACAATAACGGATTTTTAGAATTTTTTTTCTAGTAACAAATACATAGCGTGGCTATAGGTAAATTATATAGAGAGTGGTATCATTTTGACGATAGGGTGATCCTTGTTGTAAGAAATATTCAAGAGCTTCTTAATCCAGAAGTTTCCTAATTCAAAAAAGTGTGAATTTCAATATTATTATGCATATCTTAAACAATAGTTCTTCGTGTTAGCTCTGAATATCTCAGTTTTGATACTTTGAGTTCAGTTTTTGCGAGAATACGAGTACATATAAATGATTTATATCCATATTATCATAATGTTCTTAATTTTTTTGGAGATGACTTTCTTGAGAATCCAGAGACTGAAGAGATTAAAAATTTGAAAACCTCCGAATCAAATAACCTAAATTTTGAAACGCATCTGACAATTCCAAAAAAATATTTCCATAATCATGAATTCAGCTATGGTTGAAAATTCATCTATTTTGTTATAAATCAAATTATTTTATTGGAATCGTCTTTTTGGGCCAAAGTTCAACTCTGTTTTTGAAAATTGGTCCTTTTAATACAAAATTAATCTTCTCGGTTGAAAATTCAACTATTGTGTTATGAATTCAGATGTGTAGATGAAAATCCATCTATTTCGTTCAAAGTTCAATTATTTTCTTATAAATCAAATTTTTCTTTGAAGTCATCTTTTTTGGGCCCAAATTCAACTCTGTTCTTGAAAATTGGTCCTTTTGATAGGAAATTGATCTTCTTGGTTGAAAATTCAACTATTGAGTTATGAAGTCATCTTTTTTGGGCCAAACTTCAACTCTGTTTTTGGAAATTGGTCCTTTTAAAAGAAAATAAACCTTCTTGATTGAAAATCAACTATGTATTTAGTTATGAATTCAGCTGTCTAGTTGAAAATCCATCTATTTCGTTCAAAGTTCAATTATTTTCTTATAAATCAAATTTTTCTTTGAAGTCATCTTTTTTGGGCCCAAATTCAACTCTGTTCTTGAAAATTGGTCCTTTTGATAGGAAATTGATCTTCTTGGTTGAAAATTCAACTATTGAGTTATGAAGTCATCTTTTTTGGGCCAAACTTCAACTCTGTTTTTGGAAATTGGTCCTTTTAAAAGAAAATAAACCTTCTTGATTGAAAATTCAACTATGTATTTAGTTATGAATTCAGCTGTCTAGTTGAAAATCCATCTATTTTGTTCAAAGTTCAATTAATTTTGTTAAAAATCAAATTTTTCTTAGAAGTCATCTTTTTTGGGCCAAAATCTCACTCTTTTATGGGAATTTTTTCCTTTTAAAAGAAAATAAATCTTCTTCGTTGAAAATTCAACTATGTATTTAGTTATGAATTCAGCTGTACAGCTCAAAATCCATCTGTTTTGTTCAAAGTTCAATTACTTTTGTTATAAATCAAATTATTTTACTGTAAATCAAATTATTTTATTGATTGTA
This sequence comes from Neuroterus valhalla, assembly GCA_011762715.2. NCBI lineage: Eukaryota > Metazoa > Arthropoda > Insecta > Hymenoptera > Cynipidae > Neuroterus > Neuroterus valhalla. Next base: position 3,528 of record WSXT02208951.1, read on the forward strand.
TTTGTATCATATCCGGTTACGAACTGTATGTTACCAATATTTTCTTCGTGTAAAAGTGACAAATTTCAATATAGAAGAATCTAGCCGTCAAAGCTGCATGATTTTACGAGAATATCTACCTTATATTTGCTCTTCCAACTTGCCCTGAAATTTTATTAAATAAAAAATAATTTGTTTTGTTGGAAATTCGTATTTTTTGTGGTTACACTTAGAAGTCTTTCTTTTGATTGAAGTTCTTCTCTAATGAAGCTAAATTATTTTGTCAAAAAAAAGAAGGTCTTTTCCAGCGCAGCGGTTTGCAGGACCGAGTTTGCTCATTACCTCCTTAAATACGAAACTGCAGGAGACTGGTGGCCTCCTCAGTCTGTTACTTGACAAATAATAACTTGTTTCCTTCCGTGGTCTTGTGCCAATTTCACTTTCAACTCTTTACATATCAATTCCTCCTTCTCCGGTAGTACAACGAGGCTGGAACCAAACGAGTTACGCTTATCCTGAAAGGGGCTTGGCTTAATGGTATAATAATATAATAATGATAATAATAATAATAATAATAATAAATCCATTTCAAGAATTGGAGAATTGATAAACGGAATGAAGAACCTATGAAATAATTCGAAAACTCCCATATTTTAGAAGCTATACTTTCAAAAAAAATTGAGGAATTTAAGCTCTTTATTTGATGAAAAACACGTAGTAACTTCCGATTTGATTTTTTTCAATTTGAAAATATCCGCAATGATTGCGGAATTTTTTATTTAAAAAATGTTTAAAACAATAAATTACAAATGAAGGGTGGTAGCACAGAACTGGACAACTAACATTTTGACCAGAAATACTTTTTTCATGCATCAATCAGAAGAAAATTGCCGTACTTATAATTTTTTCAATCTTTCAGAATTGATACATCTTGATGAAGTTGTCATTTATTGATCTCATATTTTCGAAACTGAATTATTATGTGGATCAAACCTTTGTCATTTCCTCAGATCTCAATTTCTTTGAAAATAAGTTACTTTTTAAACATCAAACATTATTTACCCATATTCAAGCACTTTATGTCTCAGTAGCATCTTGTAGTTTTATCCCCTATACTTGCATTCATAATTTTCAAATTTTGCAGAAATATGTGATGCATTCCTTTTAACCATAAAACGTAGAAAAATGTAAAGAAGAAACATTATTCTTTGTTTTTTCTACAATATCAACTTTTTTTCAGAGGGGAATTCCCCTATTTTGGCCGAAATTGAAATCCTAATTCACTGTGATCCCTCAGATTTTGAAAAAGTTTAAAAACTTTGGTTATATTCGATTAGTCTTTATATTATCCAAAATGTCGAGTGCCTTTCTTTCTGGATAGAGGAATTCTGAAACTTTTCCTACTCATCTTTTCGTATTATATATTTTGTCAAGACCAATTTTTTAGGATACATACATTTATTTCGTTAATTTGAAGTTTTTACTCTCGTGTCTGTTTATTGATTATTCAACCAAAGCTCCAGATCTTTACAATGATGCTTTGTATTCTTATGCCTGCAACAGTAGCATGCAAAAAATCCGAACGCACCCACTTCATATTTCGGAACTCATTCACCTACGAGTGAAAGTGCAAATAGACTTTAATCGCAACATCATACGGCTGTAAAGCGCGTGTAATTTCCATTTCGCGAACTTAACGATCGTAAGTTAGGGACAGTGTGGGTCCAAAGGCCCACACTAGGCCCACGCAAGTTCGACCTATGTCGTGTGCTGAGAAACTTTACAATGGCAGGGCTGGGCCCGGTTGCACGGTGCACAACTCTGCATATATATTTAGCCTCCCATGAGTCGCATAATGACATGTAGGTGTAGTGTCTCTCATTCATAAAACATGCCCACGTGGCGCCCAGTACCATGCCGACTGGTGTTGAGCGCCTCCTCCGAAACTGCACAAAAAATTAAGTAAAAAAGATGATAGAGAAAGAAACAGCAACATAAGCAGAAAAATGAAAAATGCCTTCTCTCATTGGTCTTTATTGTTCCGAACGAGCGCCTTTGCTGCAATTGAATTTATAGCCTCACCGTTAAATTGGCCGTAATATGTTTTATGTTTTTGCGCTTTCGTTTCTGGATCAAGAATTTTTAATTTGCATACTCCTTGACAATCAAGAAAATTGATGGGCATAAAATGTTTCAGAAGCTTTTGAAGTTCTAAACTATTTCAGAAGGTTCAAAGATTTTTGAAATGTTTTAGAATGTTCTAAAATTTTGTGGTACATTATAGAATCATCCCAACAATTTATGAATGTTCTTGACTATATTTTTAAACATACTAAGAGGTTCTGGAATATTCTTGAGTGTTCTCGAATTATTCTAAAATTTTAGAAAATTATTATTATTATTATTCTGTGATTCTGAAATTTATAGACGTTTCTAGATAATTTTGAAATGTTTTGGATATTCTATCAAATCTAGAAGCATGACTTGTCTTCTTCTTGTACGTATAAGATGATTAAACTCATAAAATTATGATGTCTAGTTTAAGCAATAAAATGGAGCTCTTGGGGAAATTCACTACTCCTTAGAATCATTCAATATTATGTTTAATTCAGAAAATACGATTTTAAAAATATTTTTGAATTAATAATTGTCTTAACAAATTATATTTGTTTCAATAATTAAATGATGGATAATGTATTCTTTCTATACACAACACAGCCAGAAAAATTACTATATGTATTATATTTTATTCAATTTTTTTGAGTTATCGGAGAAAAATGCATATAAAAATAAATATGCATATAATTATTCAACAAAAGTAGCATGGGATACGAATTTGAAGGAAAAGTAGACATATCCAGCTCAACTTTTAGAAATTTCGAAAAGGAGCTAAAAATAATGGTTCGAATAATCAAGTAAAGGTTTCTTGAAAATTTAGCTACTCGAAAAAAGGACAATAAACTACTATATTTTGAGTCATATTTGAGACATTCCAAAGTAACCCTTGTTAACCAAAGGGGACTCGATGATAACCACATGTCTCTATCGGTCTCTTAATATGCGTTCATTTTTCCAATATTTGACGAAATGTTTTTTTCCAATATTTTTTTTGTGTGCTAAAGTGAAAAATTTCAATCTAGAAGAATCTCTATTCGGCAAAGCTGCATGATTATACAAGTATGAGTACCTTATATTTGCCCTGCTTACTTGCCCTGAAATTTATTTTAGTAAAAATTGTTTGTTTTGTTGGTAATTAGTATTTTTTGTGGTTGAATTCGGAAGTCTTTCCTTTGTATTCGAGTTTTTCCTTGATGGAGCAAAATTATTTTGCACAAATTTTATTAATTAAAGGAAAAAACAACATTTTTCAGCGGTTTGCAGGACCCAATTTGCCCTTCTCTTTCTTAAAAAAGATACTGCAGGGAACTGTGTCCTCCTTAGTGTGTAACTTGAACAATAAAAACTCGAATTAAAGCTCTATTGTTTTTGTATCGCATTTGTATTTTATCCGATGATGACTCTACCTCTATTCCCTGGTGCCTCTAGAGTTCTTCAAGTTCTCTAAGTATTAAGTAGCTGTTGCTCTTGGTGGTTCGGAACCCACCTTAAACTGTAGGTCCCCTTACCCCTGAGTTAGTCGTGAGGTGTGCAAAGAAATAGAGAGAACGTAATGCCGAGACTCTCAAACCCGTAACAGGGAGAGGGTATAAACAAATATTCCGAGTTGGACTTTATTCAAATATCATTTTGATTTAATTCCAAAATCATTTAGAAAATTCAAACAACAAAAAATGTGCCCGCTGTGCGGGCACATTTGCGTCGCGCGCTTTGAGCGCCGCTCGCAATTTTGAGCGCGCCTGGGGCGCATGACTCTCAAATCTCGCGCTTCACGCTCGATGGTAATCTCCTCTTGCGCTCCGCGGTCGGTTATGAATTTACTTCGTGCTACGCGCTCGGCCTTTGTACCTCCTTCCAGTTGAATAAAAAGCTTGTGAAACTCACAAGCGGAATGTCGCAACTTTATTTTGATCAGTGTGAATTCTCTTTTGTTAAAGCTTCTCCGGCCTTCATGAATACATTCTCATCGCTTCTCTCGTGCTGCGCACTCGATCAAAGTTTGTCCACAACGGTGGGGAAGTTTTGTTACCTAATTTTTTTCACATATTGTGTAGTTTTTCTAGAAATTCGATTTTTTAATCTTTAATTCTATTTTTGGCGATTGAAACAAAAACTACGTGTTCAATGGAAAAAATTATAACAAACTCACAGATATCTTTCGGGTGAACAACTTTCTCTATCAATCTTCTGTGTTAGCCGTAGTCATTTTTTTCAAAAATTTTATTATTTCATTTTCATACTTATTTTTCCTGATTTAAATGAAAACTAAATATCCTGTTAAAGAAGTTTGCGTCTATTTTATTTTTCCTAAGCTTGTGTCAATTGTCCAAAAGTTCATCTTTTTTCATTTTTATATGCTTTGTCATAATTACTTGTCTTATCAAAAAGTTTATTTTACAAAATTTATAAAACTTTTTCCTGTGCACAATTTTAGTTCATTTATATTTTCCCGTACATTGAATATTTTGACCAAAAGATTAATCTTTCTATTCTTCATTATTTTTTGTGTGCCCAAAATTTGAATTTTTGATTTTTTGAGAAAACTCGAAAAGTCGTAAAGATCATCCTGGAGGGCTCCCAAAAATAGAGATTTTTTTTCTTAAAAAATTTTTTTCATATCTTGCTTTGTTTGCGTAAAAATTCTTATTTTCCTTGATATTTTCGAATTTTGAAAATGTCACAACTCTGACAATTTTGTTTTCATCAACAAAAATCATAAGGATAATTGGTTTTAATTTTTAACCTAATACAAGAAAACGTACTTACAGTTTTTGAGTCTTGGGAAAAAAAGTCCAAAAAAATTTTCAAAATGCTCCCTCTCTTTGATTTTTCATCCAAAATAGCTGGGTAGCGAACTTGACCTGTCTTTTTGGTCCCTCGAAATGTGTGCCAGAGGGCAATCGAATCCGATCATTCTTTCGAAAGTTATCGAGTACACAGATTACAGACTACAGACTACAGGCAGACAGACAGACAACAACAATTAAAAATTAATTATTTATTCTAGCTTATTTTCGAAGAATGGAACAGAATTTTCAATAAATATTTTATACAGATTTTAGTTGGTTTTTCATCTTATTTTAGTTGGATTTTTTTTTAAAATTTAATCCCGGATTAATTCGAATTCAAATAAGAATTTTTTTCAATATCATTGGAATTCAAATTGAAATTTCATCTAAATTTGATTGAAGCTATATTCTTTTCTAATTAAATTTCTATTGCATTTGTATCACATTTGTATTTTATCCGGTTATAACTCTAACTTTATTCATATTCCATTTGTATACAACTTGGACTTTGTTCGCATTTCACCCGGATTTTTCTCAGATTTCATTCGAATCTCATTCAAATTTCATTTAGATATTTTGGAAAGAAAAAATATCACAATGGATATTCTAGATCATTTTCAAAGAATCGAACAGAATTTTCAATAAATATTTTATACAGATATTATTCAGATTGAACTAGTTTATATTTGAAGTTATGTAGGGATTTTTAACAGCCCCCCCCCCCCCATAAAATGGTGAGTGGTTTCCGATTTCATTTCTAAGGGAGACTCTTTTCTTCATTTTCTCAGTCGACAAGAAGACTCGATAATAATCACATCGGTCTCCTAAACACGCGTTTTGTTGTTAATTCGTATTTTTGTGGTTAAATTTAGTAGTCTTTCCTCTATATTCAAGTTTTTCTTTAAAGAAGTTAAATTATTTCGTACAAATTTAATTAATTTAATTTTTGTTCCGACTTTCCCATCTCAATCCCACTTTCAAATCTTTAAATTTTAATTTCTTGTTTCCAAGTAGTACGACGAGGCTGAAACCAAACGAGTTACGCTTACTCCTAAAGGGACTAGGCCTAATCGTATGATGATATAAACTATGAACTTAGTACCTTTTCTGAGAAGGAAGAATTTGAAGATTCGAAATTACAGTTGAAAACTTACAAGCCTTCTTTTTATGATAATAAAATCGCCAAAAAATTGCTAAATATTCTTCAAAACAAAAAAATCAACAGATCTTTTTTATAACTCAATAGAACGATAGAAGATATGTAAAGCGTCAAGAAAAGAAACAAGTACGAACATGTGTATAGAAAGACGAGCAGAATGAATGAATGGATGAATGACTCGTGCGGGTTGGAAAGCAGCCAAATTTCAATATAATGGCTCGTAAATGTTAAATATTTATCTCTCGTTTGCGATCGATTGTACCGATTGTCTCTATGGAATGGACAGAGCTGTTTGCGAGTTATAACATACTGAATCAATTGTCCCGCCCTACAAGAGGCACTGGAAAGGAATAACAATTCATTTATACCCAACGATTCGGTCACCACACTTTTCAGAATCCACCGAATATTTCCATTCGACTGTTTGTCGAACAAGTTGTCGAATTACAAATGATCCATGTACGGCCTACATTAGAATATTTAAATCAAGCCTTCGAAAACATCTTTTCCGTATTTCATTCTTCGGAATATTTTCGGAAGCATTTTTCAGGAAATTTGAATAGTATTTGGAATAACAATAGAGAATTCTTACGAAACTTCAAATTGAGGAATAATTTTTAAAATATTTCAATTCATTTTTGAGAAATATTTTTGCGAGTTCTGTGTTTGTTCAGTCGTTTCAGTCAGAGAAAATGAGATTTTTTTTGCTGACTCAAATTTGATAATCGAATTGATGACAGCCTAAACATATAGAAAGAATTATTACCTAAATTTTTGAAGAAAAATGTATTTATCACGTTTTATTTGCTTTTCCTCATTTATCTGACTTGGGACAGGGAATTTCCGAAAATAATTATCGATTTTATTTAAGGTAAGGGAGTTTCGGTGAAGAAGCATAATTTCCCTTGGAACAGGGAATTTTTTTTTGAACGGGAACTTTTAAAACTAATTTTTTAACTAATTCCGAAGAAGAAATATTTCTAAATTATGATAGAAAACTTTTTTAAATTGTTTATTACAAATTCATCCTCTTATAGTTAAAAAATCACCTCCTTGTTAAAAATCAATTCGAGTATTTAGTTGAACATTAATTTTTCATTTTGAAAATCGAACTATTTTTTGGGGAATTCATGTATTCTGTGCAAAATTTACCTATTTTGTGGAAAATTTATCTTTATGGTTGAAAATGCATCTTTTTGCATAGAAACCTCTGTTTCAGTTGAAGATTCATCATTAAACCTGAGAATTCATCAGTTTGGTTAAAAATCCATTTCTTCAACTGAAAATTAAACTGTTCCATTTTTTGTGAAAAATTTATCTTTCTAGTTTAAAATTCGACAATTCGATGAAAATTTGTCTTTCTGAATTGGAAATTCAATCATTCCATCGAAACTTCGCATATTTCGTTGAAACATCGATTTTTTTGTAGAAAATTATCTTTCTCTTCGGAAGTTAATATTCTTCTTCCGAAAAGTTTTTTTACGGTTAACAATTCAAGTTATGCAGTTAAACATTTTTCATTCTAGTCGAACATTCATCTAGTTGATAACTCTCATCTTTGGTTTAAAACTATGTTTTTTGAGCCACAAATGTCACTATTCCATTTTAGTACGAAAATTGTTATTTCTATATCTCAAATTTCAACCATCTTGTTAAAAATTAATTTATTTTCAAACAACTCAGTTGAAAGTTCTCTTTCTTGATTTTAAAATTCAACTACTTAGGTTAAACTTTTACAATTTCATTTGATTCATCATTATGTGTACAAATGTAAAAATTTGTTTGAAAGTTAGTTTTTTTGTTGGTTGAGTTATTTTATTTTTGTTGAAAGTAGGTTTTTTTTATCATAAGTAATTTTTTAACTTAAAATTTAACCTATTCCAATTGAAAATTCCGTAGTTTTAGTTAAAAAGTCTATATAAACATTCATTTTTTCATATAAAATTTGAGTATTCGAATTTTCGTTGGCAATCTTTCTTTTCCAGTAAACATTAATTTATTTGTTTGAAAACTGAACTCCTTCAGTTGAGGCATCTTTGTTTTAGTTTAAGAATTTTTTGCTCGGTTTGAAATTGATTCCCTCAACTAAAAATTTTACTGTTCCATTTTTCGTAGAAAATCATTATTTTTTGAGTTCGAAATTCGACTATTTTGATGAATTATTATATTTTTGAAGCTTTGCTTCTTTTGTGAGGGTATACATATTCTCTGAGCGAGGCGACCGAACTGGGAAAAATGGGACATCCCGTCACGAGAGTGATAGACACATTTTTCGTCACATTTTACGATACACGCCTCGTTCATCAGATGCGTTCATGTGGTGAGTGGAATATGGAAAGGGGTCCTCGGCAGGCGGAAGAAGCCGAGCGGCCCCGAAGGACGCTCGAGCCTCGCCTGTCCGCTTCAGGCTGCAGTTGCTGCCACATTGCCCATTGACCCATTCTATTCTGATCCGCAAGAGATGTAACATCTCCACTCATCTCTACATTGATCCCCATATATGGCACACAAACAATTTATGTTCTTGTTTTAGCTGTTTTTTTTCCAATAGATTAATGAAATAACAATCAAATTTATGATTTTCTTTCAACGCGAAAGAGCAGAGCTTCTGTCGGCGGTCCCGCGGTTGCTCTACCATTTTCTTTGAAAATGATCCTTTTTATTAGGAAATTAATCTTCTTGTTTGAATATTCACCTTTATGGTTATAAATTGGAGTGCTCCAGTAGAATATTAATCTTGTTAGTTGGAAAATTCATTTTCTTGGTTGAAATTTAACTGTTCTGATTAAAGATTCATAATTTTATTTGAAACATCATCACATTGGTTGAAAAATGAACTATTTAGTCGGAAATCCGTTTTTTTATTATCCTGAATTGATTTTTTAAATTGTAAGTTTAACTGTCCCAATTTTTGTAGAAATTTTTTTTTGTTGCAAATTGGAGTATTATTGTGAAAATTGATTTATTTTGCAATGTTTGCTTCGAATACATGTGAAGTGGCTGCTAAGTAGTTTTTTTCTGCCCGGGTACTAAAGAAGCGGGCACGAAAAGCTACTTTTCACCCGCGCTTTCCGAAATCCTCGCGCTTTGAATCGAAGTTCCATTCGTATTAAGAAACGCCCTTTTGACACAAGAGGGTATTTCCTTGAGTGTCCCGAAACTATTCATAAATGAAAATTTATTTCTTACCTTGATATGTCAACGTTGTTAGAATAGCCATAAAAATTGATGAAGATCTTGAGGGAAAATGAGTCGTTGCATTGGGAACCCCTGTAACCGAGTTAACGTCCCCCCAGAACGAGCCAGGAGTGAGGTTGCACCCTCTTCATCCCTCAGGACGAGAAGCGTACGTGTCCTGCAGGAGTGAGAGAGAATTTCGTGTACCTAACGTAACAGCTATAGTTCCTCTCTCGAGATTCGGGAAAAGCGTTACCATGGCTACCAGGCAAGATATTTTTACGCGCGAAACTCGTCTTTCCAACATCCAACTTGATGGAAAGCATTTCCCTTTTCTCTCCTCCGCACTTCCGATTTGTACCTCAAAGGATCCCCATTGTAGCTTTTTAAAGAACAGGAAAAGATGTTCTATTAGAAATGGTGAATAACGTGAAAGTCTGGAGACATTTGTTACCTAATTATGATCTATTTAAGAAATTCTCTCTCAAAAAGTCAAATGTATAGTTTAATTTATATAACTAGATGTCTTTCGAAAAGTCCATTATTTCGAATCCGAGCTATTTTCCACAATTTCGTTACTCAAATGGGAGCAGAGTTTCATAATTGCAGACGATTTCTTTCATAAATTACAAATTGAACGTATCCAAAATGTCTGGTAACGCAGCTGTCTCAAACTGCCAAGTTTGTCAACACGATATAAGGAGTATCGTAGTCGGAAAGATACACGTAGCGCTCAGACAGCCCTACACTTACTGTAAAACGCTGTGTCGCTGTCGGAGTGACATACTTCGCTACGATCGCAATACAGTGCATAAGGTTCTCAGTGTTAAGAATTAAATACTTATGAGAATGGCATATACATTCACGTATCGCGTAAGCGATGTTTTTAGCATAATTGTTACTAAATTTATATCTTGATTAAAAAATCAAACGAATCCAATTTTTCACAGAGAACAGTGTTGACAGAATGTGATTATTATTGCAAAAACCTACTTATTCAATTATTTGTGCTCAGCATATCACAATTGTGATTTTTCGATTCCTGCAAAACGGTTTATTGGTTATTATTCGAATCAATTAAATTTTGGAATGTTTTGAATTACTGTATGTCATCTGTCACTGTTACTCTTTCTATAAATTAAATTAAGACAGGGCGGCGATTTGGCGTACGATTTCAAATTCCGAGTGATTTCCCGGTTTTTACCGGTCAAGTTCTTCAATTTTTTCGGCCAACTGAAAGTAATACATTTATATGATTCATAACGTTCACTTTTGAACATCCTTCATCACAACAGAACAAACATTGCAAAATAAATTAATTTTGAAGAAGATTTTCCAATTTCCACGAAATTTTTTTTCTGTACAAAAATACGATTGAAAAAAATCAATTTGTGATAAACAAAAAAAAAAACGGTGTGAACGGTGATGAATTTTTCAAATAACATAATGAATCTTCAACTGCAACATTTATATTGCGAATCAATGAGATAAGTTCATAACTAGACCAATAAATATTTAGCTGCAGCGCTTCAGTTTTCAACTGGGAAGGTGAATATTCAAATAAGAAGAATAATTTTATTTTTATTTTCAGAAAATTATCATTTTTAACCGGAAATGAAACAGTAACATATTTAGTTTAAAAACCCAATTTCAAACCAGAAAAAGACATTTTTAACTGAAACCAAGAATCTTCAACTACGAGAGTGTCACAGATATCATTAACATGGAGTTGAAAAAGACAATAATTGAGAAGAAGGTTCCCTATTTATGAGATTAGGATTTCAAGTATCCCTCGAGAGTCTGTCCCGCAATTTTTTTGTTAGTTCACGTGGTACTGCCACACTGGTATTATTCACACTCAAGTAATGTGAAGGAGAGTTACTTTAGTCATATCCAACAACCTTTCCAAGGTTTTTCGAACGTGGTACATCTAAAAAATGACTCTATCTAATAAATCACATATAAAAAACAATAATTTTCTAGCCGTCCCGACGAATTCAGGTTTTTAATGATAAGTTCAAGTAATTACAAAAAAGATTATAAAAATTTTTAAAACCTAATATTATTCAGCATAAGGATTACTTATAACAGTAAAAAAAGTTTTCTATCCAAATTATATAAATTTTGTTTTAGATTTTTTGATTTCGCAAATAATATGGAATATAAGAAAGGAACGAAAAACGAAGATGATAGAAATTCGAGTAATTCCAAAACCCCTATTTAGTACCGTACGAAATGCGAATGGGAAAGAACCTTCGGCTTTTATAATATGTATATTACAAGAAAGATAGCGCTGCAATTAATAACAGGCGGGATCGCCCCGATGTGGCTCCGACCCGAACCACGGGAATAGCCATGCTACAGCCACATATGGCGAACCCGATCGGGGCCACATCGGAAATCTGGACCAAATTGGTCAAGTTCTGCACGGGGATCTTCATATATTTTCAAGACATTTTCGAAATTTTTATTCCTTTATCATTGCCGAATGTCGCATAACGTCACATTAGGTAGAAGCTTCTGCCCAATATGCATATTGCATACTTATCTCAAATTTATTTCTTTGTCCTTTATGTAATTTTATATTTTCAATCTCTCCAGGGTTGGGCCTCGAAACAAAATTTGCTTCGCTCGGAAAGTTTTTTCAAATTGAAAATATGGTTGTCTGAAATGATCAATATTTTTTGCAATCACCCAACTATGCCTATTTTTTTAAACCCATATAGCAGAAAACGTAGACCTACATCACTAAATCTATAAGATAAAAGCCATAACCAAAGTTGGGATTTTTTATTTGTGTCTATGAAACTCCTATAGTTTATTCTTTGAATGTATTTTTCATCCCTTAAATAATATTCTGACCTTCTTCTAAAATTCTAGTATTTCTGTTAATCTTTTTACCATTTCCCGGGTTCATGTGTAGGCAGAAAACAGACCAGCGCGGTCTTCTCTAAACATGTCGAAAAAAGGGCGGTGCATAAAAGAAGGGTTGTATGTAGAGCACGTGACGCTCATAAAATGCAGGATCAGGTAAAAAGGTTAACAAAGGTATAGGCAGTCTGGAAATAAATGCAGACGTTTTTGTTAATTTACATCATGTATAATTTCCTGAATGTATAATGCTTGTATAACCACCACTTGGCCCTACAATTTAATTCCTCGTTTCCTGGGGTTTCTTGTGGGTCAATTATTCCAACTATAACAAAATTCGATAGTTCCTTCAATCACTCATTTTCGGAGTTTTTATGAAAAAACCCGGAAGGCCGTTGCTGTCGCCTCTGACGTTGACTACTGATTAACTTTATTTTAATGGATACGAACATGAATTCTGGATTATCAAATTTTCGAAGCTTTCTATACTAGAAAAAGTTCTTGAAAATCGACCCGAGTCGTTGAGAAATTGATTTGTATCTACAAACCATAAATTTAAATTTGAAATGTTTTAAACTTTAAACTTCCTCCTTCTAACGATTTGAGGTGTAACATTGATCAAGATCCAAGATACACAGTTTTTAAGTTGAAACCTTTCAAACTATCCATACGTTGTATTGAAACATCCAGAAATGTATGATTTTGAGTGGAAGCATTTAAAATCGAAACGTTTTTGGTGAAATATAGGAAGGAAAAATATTCTCGTAGAAATGTATTCTCACAATGGAATACAATCAATTACAATGAATCTAAAGTATTTGAAGATTGTAATGTTCGTTATGTTTCGTATGTTTCTTTTTGAGATCCAAACACTTGCAACAGATTTAACAAATAATCAAAAAATTATCACATTACCGTACTTTGATTATTGTAGTTTGTCGCATTTTATTTTTATTCTGAAATTTTCAATTTGAAGCCTTGACAAGGGAGAAATTATAAACTGTAGGCATATTTGAAATTGAAGCATCAAAATATGTACGTAATTTCTATAAGTAGAAGTTTTATATAGAAATAGAGAATTTACAGAATAAATTTTCCGAAAATTGAACAATTTCTAAACAAAACATTCAAGAATGTAAATTAAATGTTTAACATTAGAACCCATCCTTAGAAGACCAAAGTTTTCGCATAGAAAATATAGAAGCATCCAATTATTTTTAATTTTATTTTCAACAATAGTAAGCTTCTCAAGCTTCTGTCATCTAGCTATTTCTATTTGTAGAGTTCAAATTCAAAGTATTAGAAAATCGTCCTTTTCGAATTTTCAGACTTTTTGTCAATAGAAATTGCTAATAGAGAGAAAAGTGCGAATAAGTGAATGAAGACTCAATACGATGGAATTTACTTTGAAAAAAATGGAAATAAGTTGAAACACTAAAACTATTCAATTGCGCATCATTGTGTACGATTTCAAATAATCAATTCTGGCCTAATAGGCTATTTTATTTATTGAGAGTATGTGGCAGTCTATCACGTGACCAAATATTACATCTTATCATATTCGGCGACTGTATATTAAAAAAACTGAATATTTTGTGCTGGAATTTTCGAAAATGGTTCAAAATGTATAATGTGACGTCCATCTTATCAACCAAAGTCTTTATTTTGTTTAAATAATATAATTTAATTGATTCTATTTAAGCTTGGGCTCTAAGGCCCTGGTTCTCAGTTACATTCCAAATTTTAAAAACATTGAAATCCCACCATTTAAACAGATTTTAAAGCCACCGAATATAAACCATGTAATTGGATACGTGACAGAATTTCACATGTCCTTGAGGATTCATAATTTTAGTTTCTTTTAAAATTCTATTTTGGAAATTGATCTCTGTTGGTTGAAAATTGTCAAGATCATAATAGATCCATTAATTATGAAGAAATTTGAAACGCGTTTGAAATATTTGTTTTTTTTGAAATACCAAAACTTTGATATTTTTCTTTGATCGAATGAAAATGTTGATTTTTAATTGTACAATCAATTTTTTTGAAAACAGTTTTATAGAGGATTTGCCTATTCATATGTTTGTTCTAAAATTGATCTGTTTTAGTTGAGGATTCAATCAGATGTCGGGAATGTGGTCTCATACCAACTTACTTGGAAAATCACAATAGTTTTGAAAAAATTTACAATAAATATATGTCTTCCAACAGGTTTGATAAGGGGTCACATAGAGTCAAATGTCGTCAATTTTTACATTCTCATCATTATGAGAAGGTATTAGATTTGTGTAAAATTTGACCCCCCCGCCCCCCCCCCCCCCCT
>WSXT02208962.1:0-17943 GCA_011762715.2 Neuroterus valhalla
GTTAGAAAGTCAAGGTTTTTTCTGAATTTTTCAACTTATTTTCAACGTTTCAGTTGAAGCGAGGTAATAATCAATTATTGTTAACAAAAATAATTGTTTAAACAATTTGTAAATGCTTGAAGCTATCTTCCTTTAGATTAATACCACACAGCTGCGGTTTTTCCTGAATTTTTTTACTTTTTATCACTTTTCAATTATAATAAAGTAATATTTATTTCATGTTAAAAAAATGATTGTTTAAAAAATTTATTATCATTTCTAATAATATTTCCATTGCCTAATGATAGAAACTTGCGGTTTTTCCTGAATTTTCAACTTTTTGTCCACTTTTCACATGAAGTGAGTTAATATTAAATTAGACTTAACAAAAATATTCGTTTAAACAAATTATTATTGCTTATGGCTTTCTTCTCTTAGATTAGTGCTAAAAAGTTGCGGTTTTTTCTAAACTTTTAGGCTTTTTGTACAGTTTTCACTTAGTGAGGTTATAATTAGTGCCAGTTAACAAACATGCTTATTTAAACAATTTATTATTTTTATAAACATTTTCTTATAGATAAGTGCTAGAAAGTTGTGGTTTTTTCTGAAATGTTTAACTTTGCACTGAATGGAATTTGATTGAGATTCAATAAATTGAATTAGATTGTTGGTTGCATAAGATATTTCTTTATTTAAAATTTAAAAAAATTTTAATACCAACAATTTTATTTTTAATTAAAATTTTATATTTTTAGGCCGAAAATTCAACTCTTCAGTTGAAAGTTCAACTACTTTCTTGAAAATTCAATTTTTTCGTTGAAGTTCCATAATTTTAGTAGAAGATTCGAGATTCAAATTTCACTGAATGAATTCGAATTATTGTTTCAATTAATTTTCTTTAAAAATTTGGAAGAGAAAAAAAATTGTTAAATTAAAACAATGCAATATTATTTGGAATATGATTCTCGCTAATGTTTATTTATAATTTTTCCACAACTGAAAAGGTAAAACAAAGTTAGACATTTCAGAAAAAAACCGCAAGTTTTTAGCGCTTATCAAAGAGGAAGTGTAAATAAAAAATAATAAATTGTTTAAATAACCACCTTTGTTAACTCGCATTAATTATTACCTCACTAAAAGACAAGTGTACGAAAAGCTTAAGAGTTTAGAAAAAACCGCAACTTTCCAGCACTAATCTAAGAGAAGAAAGCCATAAACAATAATAATTTCTTGAAACAATAATGTTTGTGAAATTAAATTAAATATTACCTCACTTCAAGTGAAAAGTGGGCAAAAAGTTATAAATTTCAGGAAAAACCGCAAGTTTCTATCATCAAGCAATGAAAATATAATAAGCAATGGTAATAATTTGTTTAAACAATTTTTTTTCAACATGAATCATATATTACTTTAATCTAATTGAAAAGTGATATAATGTTTAAAATTTCAGGAAAACCGCAACTATGTAGTATTAATTTAGAAGTAGATAGCTATAAACATTTACAATTTGTTTTAACAATTATTTTTGCTAAATTACATCAAATAATTACTTACTTTATGTGAAAAGTTGACAAAAAATTGAAAATTTCAGGAAAACCGCAATTATGTAGTATTAACCCAGAAGGAGGTAGCTATAAATATTTACAAATTGTTTAAACAATTTAAATAAACATCTAATTATCAATAGTAAGTAGTTTGTTATGTATTTGAAACAATCTGCGTTAAAAAAAACCGCAAAAAAACATAATTAGCGCCAAAAACTCGTAAAACCCATTTTCACTCATAGGGGTTTCTTGGGACCCTATAAAACAGACTTATGGGGGTGATATTTGAAAAGTAATATTTTATTCCCATTCCGTCACTAATTGTGAATTTCGAACTCGATTCACCTAATATTGAGAAATCTGAATAAAATTCACAAAAACATTTTTTTTTCTTATGGGAAATACGTGCTAAACTTCATGGGGCTTACGCCACCTCTAAATATTATTTAAAACAAACAAAAATTCGTTTTTTTTTTGTGGATTCGAATGAATTTCTGGGCGTTTTGCATGAAAATTCGAAAAAAAAAATTTTTGATGCATTTTTGGACCACCTTAATGTGCAGTTTGATAAACATAATTGTAGTTTATATATTAATTTACATTATTATTATAAATCCTTTATTTAGACACGAGAAAAATTGTTTTTTTCCAGCCAAACCAAATGGATTCAAAGTATTTTTTCAACATTAAATTAATTATTTTTAAATGTCTTATACTCCTCTATTTGATTGATGAATTGAAACCTTCAGCATCAAATTTATTTATTTATAAAAATAGGGTATCAAAATATTTAGAGGAGTTTCTATTGAAGAAGTTTTAGAAACATCTCAATAACAAATCAAGTCAGTTTTAGATAAGAAAATCTTCCGCAGTAATCGCGATCTCAGCCTTAGTATTGGGAACAACGCAAATACTGGGATCTATAATTTTCATTTTTTCAGAAAATAGTTGTGGGCTTTTACCAAACATGAAATCAAGAACAAATGCGATACCAAAAAAAGGATCAGATAATATATTAAATAGTTATTTACAAAAAGTGAGATAAGAAAATAATTTTACCGTTTTATTATATAAACATGAGTACAAAGAAACATAAAAATATTCTAAAATGTTTGTGTTGATTTCAATTTGTTTTTTAATAATTTTTTTGGAAGCATTAAAATTATGTAAGGATAGAGGAAATTCAAACACAATTTCCGTTTTTGAATTTTTAATGCTTCGCGGAACGCGATCTTCCTTTTTGTATTCTTTTAGATTTTAACGTCTCCATTTGATGGAAAATTGTTTTATTTTCAAAATATGCTGGAATTTCTTAGATATAAATACTTCAGGAATAATTTCAATTTTGCAATAAAAATTCTCAAATTGCAGTTTTATTTATCTTTTCATTTTACTCTTATCAGAGCCCTCTTTAGTTCAATTATTATTTAATAAAATGTTGATTCTTTCAAATAAATTGAATTTTCTACCCTCATTTATATTTAATATCATACATTTTTTAATATATTTACAACATGATTACTCATAGAAAATAAATTATAGCATAAAGCATATAAAATAAGAACACTGATGATTTATTTATTTTAATGGAAAATTCAAACAAAATAGCACAAGCATCTGATTCAATTAATCTAGTTTCGAACCTGATTTGATATTTAACTGGATGCAAATAAATTTTTTCAAATCGTACCCTGAATAATTTAGTATTGAATATTCGCACAGCGAATGAGTCCTGAGGTCGTGTTTATTAAGGAACCGCTCGACAGAAACTGTGCTGACCGATTCACTGCTGAAAGTCAATAGTTGCTTGAATCCCACCTTTTTGCTAATTGTTACTTTCACTTGATCCCTTCGAAGTAGTAAAAACCGGATTGCGTGCCTTACCTTACATTTTTCTCAGCATTTTTCTCCTACGGTTTCCACTGCGCTCGATTTTTCAAATCCTGAGAATTTTACTAAAAATCAATTTTATACTCACTTGCTTGCAACACCTAAAGTCTATTAACGCAATATAAATCTTTCCAAGCCTACATTCAATATTCTTTCACAAAAAGAATGTTCCAATCAATTCTACTAATTTTAATTATGGAATTAAAGTTCAACGATAAACATAAATTGTATTCCACAATCAGAATGTATCCCATATTTCTGTAATTTATTTATAAATATTAAGACTCTAATTTGCTCGATGCTTTTTTAGATAGTTTTGTTCTATATTTATTTATTTATATTTTCTCAGCTCCTTCAAGGAAGAAAAAAAATATCTATAAATATTCCACAAGATAAAATTGAAATTAAACAAAATTTTCGTGTCATCGATTGAGTCTCCTTATGAGAAATTACTGTTAATTATTCTTAAATATTTAAATTTCAATTGCATATAAAATAATGAAAATAAATCAAATTCATTCCAAACCGACGGCAGTAGCTGCGTGGTAACTTCCGACTTGGGCGGGATCGCGAATGTCAAGCATGTTTGGGCGCGGTTAGCGCTCGGGTGGGTGACTGTTCGGAATTCTCGCTTAGTCGTGTTTTCACCATGTTTAATTACTGTCGAGCGGGAGATTTGACTCCGAGGATCGGTGTAGGCATTCGATGCTATCGAATGCCTACTTCTTAACTCGTCTGTCGATGATCGACTGCGCTCAGGAGTTTTGGTTTTCTGCAGTTTTCCTCTTCCCTGACCAAATGTTCAGGCAAATACGAGCGTTTTAAATTAAAAATCCGGCTGCAGACGGAAGGGGTTTCAAAGAATAAAAATCCCACAGGATTGAGTACGTCAGGCATCGCTTGGAGGCTAATCATGAGAGTTGGGGTTATTAGGGATTTCGGGAAGGGATTTGAGTTGAAGGGTTCAATGTCTGACGATCTCCTGTGGGAGGAGGAAATATAGATATGTAAAAACCGAAAAGGGTATACATGGAGTGATAAATCTATCTATCAAATTCATTCCAAGATAACTTTAATGCCGTTTCGCGATATTAAATCGTGAGGTTGCAAAACATTTATTCATGTAAATAAAAGCAAGGACTTCCAACAAAGTCAAGCTCTTGGAATAAGAAAACCGTCCACGTAATACCTGCTTAAGTTCTTCCATGCAACGCTTTGAAAGTTTGAGAAAACTGTCTTAAGTAAACTAAACTTCAGAAGCTGATACTGATGCAAGTTTTGGAGGATTCTATTTTAGAAGAAAGGATTTTTTTTATCTTTATTTTCGGTAGATGATAAAAAGTGTTATTATTATTATTATTATTATCATTATTATCATTAATATTAGCACTAGTATCAGAAGAATTAAACTTTTAAATTAATAATCTTCCATTTTTGAAACTCTAATGTTCAGATCTTTCACACGACTTTTCAAATTAAGAAATCGAACAATATTTCAAATAATTAAATGCTTATTTTTTATAAAATTGAAATAATTTTCATGTTATGCAGATAAAAACAAACATTGTTTATAAATATTGTGTATTTCATATATAAAAAGAATGCAATTTAGATCTACTTACAACTTAATTATTAATCAGAAAATAAAAGCACATACCAGATACTTATTATTACACGGAAAATTAATTAGGTCTCTTACAATTTCTCATTTAGTCAACAATGTCAATGTGAACAATAAACTTAACCCTCTTCAGCTCTACAGCACTTGAATATTATAATTTACTACCTTTCTATACTGTACCTATATTTAAGGCACTTAGAGGAAGAGTAAAATTAATTTTTTTTGAAGGGGAAAGTGCAACAGAAAAACTGTGGTACAAAAAGGAAGACAAATATCATGTTTTGGTAAATTGAATTAAAATATAGTCAGAAGTAAACTGCTATAGCATACTGGACCTTGGTAAAAAGCAACTGTAGTAATTTAGTGATAAAGTGCAACAAAGAAAATTTAATGGAAAAACGAGACGGAATAGCAGGTAGTGGAAAACAGCGACAGACGCGATTCGGCTGTAAAACGCGACGAAATAAATTTTGAGGAAAAATGTGACAAAATAGTAGGTATCGGGAAAGAGCGACTTATGTCGTTTGGTGGTAAAACAGGGCGAAATTAATGTTGGAAAATTGCGAAATAAATTACAATAACGAAATTAATGTTAACAAATTTCGATGAGAGAATATTTCAAGAAAAAGGAGAATCAGAAGAAAAATTTAAAGAACACCCAGTTCCATTTTTTGTATTTATTATTTTGTAAAAGTTTGTAACATTTTGTAACGTTTGTATCAATATAAATCGAAATCAAGCTCTGGAAAAAAAACATACTTCATCGCGGAATTATTGTAGTACATTTTGATGTTGCATTATAAAAATTATAATAATATAATAACATGCTTACAAGGGGATCTTTAGGCTGCCTAATTTTTGTTTTGGTCGACGTTCCTCAGTGATAGACGCCTACTAGAGGTTTTCTGAGTAAAATCAAGAAGGCTCAATTTTGGACCATTTTCGATAGAAATGCATTTGAAGAATTGCGAGCCGATGGTCATTAGGCTAGCGTAAATGTATTTGCAAGCACCTGGTAGCTTACCTGGTAAAGCGTTTGGCTGATGGTCGTAAGGTTGCACGCTCGATTCTCGCTGTATTCAATTTTTTTAGATACTTTTCTTATTGCGCAACTGTTTATTCATTCATTTTTTATTAATAATAATAATAAAATTATAATTTTTAATGATTGTTCAATCAGTTTCCTAATGAAAACTCTGTTTCAACTCTTTATTATCGCTCGTTTGAAAAGCTGTGTATTTTCTTTCAAATTATTTATTATTTAACAACCTTTAGTATTTACATCTTTTATTTAAGTTATAAAATAAATGTTTCAAACGAAAATTGCAATGTTTAATACGAAGTCAAAATGTTTTATACAAAATATAAAAAATAAAACACAGGAATAATAATTAAATAACCTTTATATTATTGACATTCCTGTGTTTTATTTTTTGTATTTTGTATAAAACATTTCGATTTCGTATTTAGCACTGCGATTTTCGTTTGAAACACTTAATTCCTCATCTCCATTGAAAATTTAAATACTAGAAAGAATCAAATATTAATATTTTAAAAGAGAATACACAAATTTTCAAACAAGACGTAATAAAGAGTAAAAACAGAGTAATCATTTAAAAAAATGATTAAACAATCATCAAAAATCATGATGATAATAATAATTATTAAGAAATGAATAAATAAACAGTTTTGCAATAAAAAAATTATAAAAGCGCAGGCAGCAGGAATCGAGCGTAAAACCTTGCGACTAACAGCCAAACGCTTTACCAGGTTAGCTACCACGTGCTCGCAAATGTATTTACGCTAGCTCAATGACCATGCGCACGCAATTCTTCAAATGCATTTCTATCGAAAATGGTCCAAAATTGCGCCTTCTTGATTTTTCTGAGAAAACCTCTCGTAGGTGTCTATCACTGAGGAGAGTATCAACCAAAACAAAAATTAGGCAGCCTTAAGGTCCCCTTGTAAGCATGTTATTATATTATTATAATTAGTATAATGCAACATTGAAATGTACCAAAATAATTCCGCGATAAAGTATGTTTTTTGGCAGAGCTTGATTTCGATTTCTGTTGTTACAAAATGTTACAAAATGTTACAAAATGTTACAAAATGTTACAAACCATTACAAAATAATAAATATAAAAAATGAAACTGCGTGTTATTTTCAATTTTTCTCCTAATTCTCCTTTTTCTTGGAATATTCTCTCATCGAAATTTGTTAACATCAATTTCGTTATTATAATTGATTTCGCAATTTTTTAACATTAATTTCGTTGTGTTTTACCACTAAACGACGTAAGTCGCTCTTTTCCGATACCTACTATTATGCCACATTTTTCCTCCAAATTTAATTCGTCGCGTTTTACCGCCGAATCCCGTCTGTCACTGTTTTCCACTACCAAGTATTCCGTCTCGTTTTTCCTCTAAATTTCCTTTGCTACACTTTATCACTAAATTACTACAGTTGCTTTTTACCAAGGTCCAGTATGCTATCGCAGTTTACTTCTGACAATATTTTAATTCAATTCACCAAAACATGATATTTGTCTTCCTTTCCTACCACAGTTTTTCTGTTGTACTTTTCCCTTCAAGAAGAAGTTACTTTACTCTTCCTTCTAAGTGCCTAGTGCCTCATTTCTACATCTTCGACTTTATAACTAAAATTGAACAGATTATCAGGTTAATTCTTCACAGCTAATAGAATAGTTATTTTTCAAGTTTCTTCTCCTCTTGAACCTCGAAATTAGTATCCTCTTTGTCTTGAACTTCACTTTTCAGTTTAGTTTTTATATTATTAGTGTCTGATGAAATTCTCAGAAGTTAGCAATAACTTTCATAACAGCAAATTTCTGACTTTTCTTCGAACTTCTTCTTTCCTTCGTTAGTCTTAGAATTAACCGTTTTGAACAATATATTCCTATCTACTACCTCTCAAAGTTTTATCTTTACCTCTTTAACGAAAATTCATAACTTTTATCTTTTTGAAGTGTTTGTACGGGCTTATGAGAGAGCAAATTAATGTTCAGTTCAGTTCTTTTCTCTTCTTCACTTATTCTATCAACTCTGCTTATTCCCTTCTTCTCTTCTCAAACCCGTAAAAGAGGAAGAGTGTGAACAAATATTCCAACTCTCTTCTTCTCCTCTTCTTCTCCTCTTCTTTTCACTCTCTCCTTTTCTTCTTTCAAATGTCTTCTTCCCTTCTTTCCTTTTTCTCTTTCTTTATTCCTCTCTTCTTCTCTTATTTCTCTTCTTCTCTTCAATCTTCTTCTCCTTTTCATTTCTTCTTCCCTTCTTCTGTCAACTGTCTTCTGCTCTTCTTCTCTTAACTCTCTTCTCTTCTTTTTCTCTTCTTTTATCCTCTTATCCTATCATCTCCTATCAACCCTCTTCTTATTCTTTTTTTTCTTTTCTTAACTCCCTTCTTCCTCCCTCTCAACTCTCTTCTTCTCCTCTTCTTTTTACTCTCTTCTTCTCTTAACTCTTCCCTTCTCTGCTTCCCTTCATTTTTTCTTTTCTTAACTCCCTCCTTCTCCTGAATTCTTTCTTCTCCTCTTCTTTTCTTCTCTCTCTTTTTTCTTCTCTTTACTGTCTTCTGTTTTTTGTCTTCTATTTACCATCTCCCTATTCTTTTCTTCTCTCAACTCTCTTTTTCTCTTCACTCCTTTTTTTCTTGAATCTCGTCTTCCCTCAATTTTCTTTTTCTTCCCTTCTTTTCCTCTCTTCTTCTATCTTTCTATAAACTTTCTGCTTATTCTCTTCTTTTCTACGCCTCTTCTTCTCTTCTACTGTTACCTCTCTTCTGCTCTTCTTCTCTTCAAGCCCCAACTCTCTTCTTCTCGTCATCCCTCCATTTCTTGAATCTCGTCTTCCCTCAATTTTCTTCTTCTCTTCTCATCTTCCTTTCTTCTTCTTTTCATCTCCTCTGCTCTTCTTTTATTCTCGTCTTCTCTTCTTCTACTTACTCTCTTCCTATTTATTCTCTTTTTTTTCTTCTTTTCTTAACTCTTTCCTCCTCTTCTTTTCTTTTTACCTTCTCTCCTTCTCTTAAATCTCATCTATTATCTTTCCCCCATCTCTACTTTTCTTAACTCTCTTTCTCACAACTCTTATCTGTCATCAGATTTCTTTTTCACAAAAGATGAAATACAACTTTCCAGTAAAGTTCTCGATTTTGTATGTGTTAGATGTCTTCCAATTCTATCCTTCGTTCCATTTCCTCGTATACTTATTTGAATTGCTGTTCTCAAAAACTGGTAACCGAAAATTTTCCTCTCTTCCTGAAAACTTACGACTCTTTTTAGAACTTGCACGATTCTTTAAGGGATTATTGAGTGGATAATCTTGAAGCAGCCTTTTTGCAAACTTCACATTAGATGTGCTCATATCCCGAGTGCGTTGACAAAAAAAAGCATTATTGTTTTATATTTATGATTTTTGTAGACGGACATGTGTCTCCATGAAATGAAACATCCTTGAAAAATGAATTGCATGTAGGGAAAATGCCATGCGGAAGTACAATTCTTCTTTTAAAAGCTGTGTTATTCTAAGTGTTTAGAACACTGAAGTTTTTGAAGTTTTATAACGGGTGATTCTGAAGTGTCTGCTTAATTTTTTGGAGCCTGAGACATTAATATGGCGTCCTTTGATTAGTCCTCTGCGGCATTCCGCAAAATTGTGCCATTCCATATGTTCCTTACGGCTTTGAGCCGTTTTGAATTCTAGACGACATTGATTGCACCATTGAAGTTTTTGAAGTTTTATTATCGGCAATTTAAAAGTATCTGCTTCATGTTTTGGAGGCTGAGACATCATCACGAAGTTGTTTGATAAGTCGTATGTGGCTTTCTTAAAATCGTGCCATTCATTGTGGTCCTTGAGGCTTTGAGCCGTCTTGAATTCTAGTCGACATTGATTGCACCATTGAAGTTTTTGAAGTTTGATAACAGGTACTTTGGCTTCATTTTTCCAAGGCCGAGACATTATTATGAGGTCGTTTGATAAGGCCCCTGCTGCGAACTGGAAATTGTGCCATTCCATATGTTCTTCGAGGCTTTGAGCCGTTTTGAATTCTAAACGACACTGATTGCACCACTGAAGTTTTTGAAGTTTAATCAAAGGTATTTTCAGAATGTCTGCTTTATTCTCCGAAGGCTGATATTTCATCATGAGGTCGTTCGACAATTTCTTAGCGGCGTTCTGGAAATCGTGCCATTTTATGTGTTCTTTGAGGCTTTCAGCAGTTTTGAATTCTAGACAACATTGATTGCACCACTGAAGTTTTTGAAGTTTTACAAAAGGGAATTTCGAAGTATCTTCTTTATTTTTAGAGAAGTAATTTCTAGTCTTCTTAGAGAAATTGTTAAGCTTGTTTTTTGATTCTAAAAAGGTTTCTTTCCTAGGAAGCTGATCATTTTCAGGAAGCTGGTATATCATCATGAGGTCGTTCGATAATTCCTCTGCGGCGTTCTGGAAATTGTGCCATCCTATATGTTCTTCAAGGCTTCGAGCCGTTTTGAATTCTAGGCGACATCGATTGCACCATTGAAGTTTTTGTAGTTTTATTATCGGTAATTCTGAAGTGCCTACTTCATTTTTTAAAGGCTGAGATATTTCTATGAGATCGTTCGATAAGTCATCTAAAGCATTTTGGAAACTGTGCCATTGCATGTGCTCTTTCAGGATTTGAGCCGTTTTAAATTCTAGTCGACATTGATTGCACCACTGGAGTTTGTACAGCTTTATTGTAGGGAGTTTCAAAAAGTCTGCTTCATGTTTTATAGGCTGAGATATTATTATAAGGTCGTTCCATGAGTTCTCTGCGCCGTTTGAAGGAAACTGAAAAAAAAAAGATTGACTCATTTATAACTGCTATAACTTCTGGAATAAGAATAGATAATCTATAATCGATTCTTGATCCAAAAATTGGTTATAAAAAAATTAATGAGCAAAAATTAATCTTTGAGGCCATCTTATAAATGAAGGGCCGGATAGAATAACGACTTTCGTGCGCGAGCCGGGGAGTCTAGCCCCTGAATGTATACAATCGCCGCTGAGTTCGGAGTGAACTTTTCCGATTAAAAAAACATTAACAAAATCTTTGAAAATTACATAACAGTCAGCAGAAAGGTGTTCATAATGATTCGAAGTATCCATCTGCTAAGTTTCGGGAAATATCCGTCGAATACTTTCAGAACTGTGAAGAGTTTAGTGCCGGATTTACTATGATTACTCTGGGAGTGGGAAATGCTGCCGTATGTAATAATATGTTCCGAGGAAAGACACTATTTTAACGCATAAACTATACTATTCCTATGTTTTTTGAGACGCCTAATCCGAATATGCCCGGCGTTTTTTCATGAAAGTATTACCTTTTGTTTAAACTGCAAATGTTCAAACGAATTCTGAAAAAGATGAGTTTTTAGCTAGAAATTTTTTAAATGAAAAAATGGCTTATTTTAGGACGAGAACGTCTCTAGTTACAATCTCGTAAAGTTCACATTTTTAGAGTTATAAATTTTTGAAGGTCGAATATTGGACATTTTTCGCTAACATTGACTGTCATTCACTTACGACCTATTTGATGCTTCTTAAAACTGAAAAAAGCTACTTATTCTTCAAAAATTACCCTTAAAATTAGTGTAGGGGAAGTTATCCGGTTGTGGCCACCCATGGATAATTTCTGACAGAGGGCAGATACAGTCGATATGACAATTTTCGTTGGTGCGCGATGCCACTACGAATTACTATGTTTTTTCTCGGAAACTAACCGTCAAAAGACCCATACGCGAAGTAGCTACGGTCAGTAAAATTGTCTAGTGTGTTTCTGTCAACGTGATGTTATTTCGTGTCGTGTTGATAGGGCGATTTGTTATAGTTAGTGACTTCAAAAAAGAGGTGAAATATATTTTTGGAAGGGGAAAACATTAAAATTTGTGATTATGTTTTTGTCCAATCAAAATGTTCGCAACAACAAAATTTGCTGAGCATTTTCAGAAAACCCTGCTTTTCCTGGTTGTGGCCACCAAAATTTGCCCGGTTGTGGGTTGTGGCTACCTACTTTTTCATCGCTTGGATGACGTATTTGGCTAATTCACTGTTGGATATCATTGTTAATGTTAACAAAGCGTTCATGACGATGTGATGGAAGTTATTTACTTTTTTTTTTTTTAATTTTCTAACATGCTAACATGCAAACCGGCTATTAGACCTGCAAAAATTGTAAAACCGATGATGACGACGAATAATTCCATTTTCATTACTTCTCATTTTCAGATTTATTGATCTTTCTTCTGAAGGGTTTTTCGCAACAGCTTGTTGTTATTTTTGCAACTAAGAGCTTCGAAAATCAATAAAATTCCTTTTTCTAAACATGAGGTGCCGTTTCATTTAATATTCTCCCATTTTTAGGACATTTTACAGAGGTAGCCACAACAAGGTAAAAAAAATTTGATGGTCAAAAAAGAAAATTTTTTTAAAGTTTAATAACTATTTTGTTTTTTGAGAAAATCAAATTTATGCTTTCATAAGTAGTTACTTAGGACCTCAGGCTTTCCATTGATACATACACGTCTGCAAAAATATTATATGATCGAAAGTTAGGTTCGGAAAACGAAACTATGGCCACAACCGGATAATTGTCGATTATCACGCGGATGTACTAGTAGCACGCCAGATAACGCCGAACGTCTAGCAAACGTTTCGGAAACGTTTTCTGTCAAACGTTAAAAAGTTTGTAAATTTTGTCGGGAATAACGTTTTTAAAACGTTGGGTACTTCCACATGTTTTAATACTGTGACTGAACAAAAATTTTTATAAACATTATGAAAACGATTGGCAAATGTTTGAACATGCAAAATTTGAGTAGATTTAATTTCCAGACGTATCTAACACGTTTGCAAGACATTTTTCAAACGTTTACAAAACATTTATTTCAACGTTTATAAAAACGTTTTTTAAAAGTTTTCGAAACGTTTAAGAAACGTTATCAGAAGGTTTGAAGAACGTTTGATTAAAAAATATAAGTTTTTTTAGTAGCTCATATACTTTAAATGGAATTTAGACCATACCCTAATTTCTAATGTTAACTTTTCCGTGTCTTTTCTTATAAACATATGTTTGAAAGTCATATATATATAGTAATCACTATAGTTTCCTGCCACTTGCGAGAAAAATCACGCCATCAATGGGATAAATTTTCTGATCAAACGTTTACAAAACGTTTTGAATACTGTCGCAATTTCGACAGTTCGCAATTTTACTTCTCAAACGTTCCTGGAACGCTTCTCAAACTTTTTTTGAACGTTTACCAAATTTCTTTTGAATCTATTCCAAACGTTTTGAAAACGTTTGAAATACGTGTTGATTTTGTAGTCACTCAAACTTTTATTGGTCAAACGTTTTTGAAAAGCTTTGTTCACTTGAGCCTGAAAAATCAGCTTAAGTATCCAACGTTTTCAAAACGCTCTTATCACAAAAAAATCCAAACGTTTTTGGTTTGCCAGAAAACGTTTTAAAACCGTTTGCGAAACATTTGTGTGTTATTCGGGACGATTACCAGGGAAACGTTAAAATATCTTTTGTCACTGAAACAAAACTCTCCAATACCTAAAATACTCAGAATATTTTGAAGCGAGTAAGAGCACGTGTTTACCTAATAATATCAGCGTTTCAATGGTTCATTGCTAAAAGTGGACATGTCTAAAGAAAACATTGAAAAAGGACGTGAGCGTTCTCGAGATGAACAAGCATGGGACACTGATGATATGAAAAAAGTTCAGAACGACTCTACGAAGTCGGTTTTTAAACTACACTAATATTAAGAGCATTTTTTAAAAAATAAGAAGCTTTTTTCCATTTTAAGAAGCATGAAACAGGTGGGAAGTGAATAACAGTCAAAGTTAGCGAAAAATATTGAATTTTCCACCTTCAAAGTTTATAACTTTAGGAATATGAACTCAACGAGAAAGTTGGTAAAGAGGTTTTTGCCTTGAAATAAGCCATTTTTTAAATGAAAAAATTGTCTAGCTAAAAACATCAATCTTTTCATAATTTTTTAAAACAATTGCAATTTAAACAGAAGGTAATACTTCCATTTAAAGAACGCCGGACATATTCGGATTCAGCGGCTCAAAATACATAGGAATGGTTTCATGCAGTAAAATAGTGTCCTTTTACCGCTGAATATATTATTACATACGGCAGCTTTGCCCCCTCGCGAACTAAACCGCAAGTAAATCCGGCACTAAACTCTTCACAGTTCTGAAAGTATATGATGGAAATTCCTGAAACTTAGCAGATGGATACCTTGAATTATTATGACCCCCTCCCCCTGACTGTTATGCACTTTGCGAAGATTTTTTAAATGTTTTTTTAGTCGGAAAAGTTCACTCCAAACTCAGCGGTAATTGCATACTTTCAGGGGCTAACCCGACCGGCTTGCGCGCGGAAGTCGTTATTCTATCCGACCCTTCAAATGTGTCACGTGACCCTAATTATCGATTTTTCGTAACAACTCACATGTGCACAAGAAAAGATTACGAGGTAAAATTCCGGGAATGGACTTATTAAACGATAAACTACGTTAGTATACAACACTTGGTTCGAAGTAGAGAAACAATTTTTTTTTAATTTTGCAAGAAAAAAAAATTTACAAGTTTTGAACCAAATATTGTATACAAACGTAGAATAATGTTTTCTTAGGCTCCTCCCAAAATTCCAGCTCGAAATCTCTTGGTGCGTACGTGATTTGTTGCAAAGAAATCGATTATTTGGGTCACGTGACCCATGTATAACATGGCCTTAAGGATAAACAAGACTTGAATATGACTATCCAATGAAATTAAGGTTGAACAATACAAACTGTTAACATTATAAAAAAATGTACCTAATAAATAATTCTTTTTAGCTTCTACAGAACAAATAGGCTTTCGACGATGCGTAATTCGAAGTAAGCAATGATTACTAACAATGAACTTTATAATTAAATTTGTTTATAATAAAAATCACTGTTATAAGTATTCAATCAATTTTTTCAAAAATCGTTTCTACTCTTTTGCGACCAATATTTTATAGAATAAAATATTCAAGTTTTGTCAATCCTCTAGAAAATATTTCTGCTCATCAATTTCATGTAAAGAATAATCAAATAATTGTTAAATAAAAAAAGTTTCAACAAAAGAAGAATCTCATGGTAATTTTTCAACATTAGAGTCTGCTAAAACCGCCTTTTTCATGAGAGATCACGTGATCAAATCATTTTAAAAATGACATTTTCTACACTGCAAGCTTCGGAATCTCTCAGCTATCAAATATGTGATTGTTTAGAAGGAATTAGGTAAATGTGTAATTACGTTTTGAGAAGAAGAAGAATTTCCGAAGAATTATGATTTGAATCTTGAATCTAACAAAAAAAAAACCTAAATTTTTTTCTGAAGTTTTTGATCTAATTGACATATTTTAATTCGGGTTTGTAGATCCTGGGAGTTTAATGGTCCTATTTTGAAAATCTTCGGAAAATTGGAAAAAATTTCAAAATCAACAAAGTGTCAAATATTGGGAACAACAAGAGAAAACAACTAAATTTGACATTAAAGCCTTCACATCTAGAAAAATTGTACGGAATATTGCTTTTGCTATTTTGTATCATCTTGAAACGCTTGAGGGAAAAATTCGAAAACTATTTTTTTTTTTAAATCCACTTTTTATATTTTCAAGCAAATCTTTTCCACTTTGGTATTTCAAATTTTTTTCCAACTTCCAGACGGATATGGAAAAAGGACGTTAAAACTCACCAGGATCCAAGAACAAAACTTCAATATCTTAATTATATCAAAAACTGTAGAACTTCAAAGAAAATTTTTTAGTGATTCCTAAGTAGACATAAAAATTCCAATGCTGGTTATTTCATGGTAAAACTTGTTTTCTAAAATCAAAAAAATACTTGTTACCTAATTTCATCTTCTCCAAATTTTGTAATTTCTATTTTAAAGTGTTGTTGAGATGGTAGCTACACAAAAAGGAGCGTCCATATATTACATAACGTTAAACGAGGAAGAAGGGGGGGGGGTCAATTTTTGTTTTACGCCCATGTCAAAGTTACATTAGAAATAACGTTACAAGGGGGCAGGGCTGTGCAAAATGGTTGAAAAAAACGTTACCTAATATATGGACGCTCCCAAACCAATAATGAAACCGAGAAAAAAATGCGAGGAACAGAAAAAAATGTAATAAATGTTATTTTCGGTCATATTGTCCCACCAAATCTTATCAGAAATAAAACAAAAACAATTTTATAATTTAACCGATTGTTGTTTCGAAAAATTAAAACGCCGGAAAACAAAAGAGACCTCTTTGAGAAGAATAACGCACATACTGATATTTTGATGAAAAATATAAAACATGTAAATAATTTTCAATTATTTGAATTGGCCTAATCGAAACAAAATTAACAATAAATTTTTATTTAATAAAGATAAAGCAAGATTCAAAGAACTTACATGTGAAGGATAAACTGGACACTCTTCATCTCTGCAATTAAATAATTCTATCAACATCATTTTCCTCCTTTATTTGTGCGTCTTCATCTAAATTCAGTGGATCCTTTTCATGTTTCACCTCCAGTTTACTACCAAGTTCCTCTACTTTTGATTTCGGACATGTATCATCAAAATCACAATCCCTATTTTCCTTTCTCTCATGGCTCAGAAAATGAACCATCACAAATTTTGGCTTCATCGTTTCATTCTCTTTCGCTCGTAATTGTTTCATATGGCGGCTTATGTGAACTTTTGTATCAGAACGGGTACTAAATTTTTCTGAACAAAAGTCGCATTCGAAATTCGGTTTCCCAGCGAAGGGACAGGAATGCCTTCTTAACTGATGAGGCTTGATGAAGCCTTTCCCACATACTTTACACTCATGGGGTTTCTTATCCGAATGTGTCCATTTATGACTGTTGAGCTCACCTCTTCTCATATAAACTTTCTTACAAATATCACAAGTAAAACGTCTTCTCTTGTCGTGTATGACTGAGATGTGTCCCACCAAATTCTTTCGCTGAAAAAAGGCTTTTTTGCACATATCACATTCGTAGTTTCTAATCCCAGAGTGGACTTGCATGTGTGATGTCAATGTAAGTCGTGTAATAAATTGTTTACCGCAAGTTTCACACTCAAACGGTTTTTGTTTCAAGTGAGTTTTCTTATGACTCCTGAGAGTGGACTTAGTTAAAAGGGTTTTGGAGCAAATATCGCAGACAAATGTTCTGGCAGGGGGGGTTTGACCATGAAAAATCTTCATATGTAACGTCAGTCTATGTCGTCTAGTCAATTCTTTGCCGCAAATTTTGCACACAAACTCCTTTTTACGCGTGTGAATCTTCTTATGCTGTCTTAGATTAGTCATACATGAAAATGTTTTGGAGCAAATGTTGCAAATGGGTCGCTGCCCTTTCATCGGACTTTTCTTGTGAATCTTATTATCATCCCTGTTCGAGAAATTTACTGTCTTGCTGACGTAGTTTAAAGAGTCTTCTGTCACATTTGGCAGAAACTGAAAAAATAGATTAGTTTTAGAAATTATTACCTGCATAAGATGTAACATGTCAGTTTCTTTAATTATACAGGTCGGCAAACTTTTGTTGTAGAAAAGTTAGGGGTCTTTTTTGAGGTAATTTTCTCCGTAGAATCTGAATACGAGCTCAGAATATGTCCATCACGTCAGGATTTTGAGATATTTGAAGTGATATACTCGGAAAATGGGGTTTGCGATACTTTTGAGGTTATGTACTGGGCACGCGAATTTTTTTCGGTCTTGATAGATTTAAGGCTATCACGATGATCCATTATGAAAATGAAGTTGTTTCGGGTTTCGATCGTGTACAAACTACAAATGTTGTCGACGTTTCG
>WSXT02208973.1:0-17939 GCA_011762715.2 Neuroterus valhalla
AATTTGCAACTCTGTGTATGCATTACATGCATTGTAAACTGAATCAAGCACGTATGAAGCCGAGCGCGTAGCGCGAGATGAAGATGCGAGATGAAGATGACCTAAATTTAGCAAAAATTTTTCGGTATTTAAGGAGGTCAATACCTGATTTAATTCAATCATACATTCCATTAAATTAAGATCAATTCTAAGTACATAAATAAAGATAAATAATATTTTTGAATTCGCGAAAGCGAATTTTTGAATTTTGTGAAAGCATTAAGTCTATGATCAAAGATAAATAAATAAAATAAATGATAATAATAATAAAGATAAATCTAAGTACATTTCTGAATTTGCGGTAAAACATTCTTTTCTACTGTGAAAAATACGACGATATGTTCTCTCCTGAGAGATCATCAATTTTTTCTCCCCAATAATTGTTCAATTAGGAAAGCCTTTTGGCTGAAGAAATTTATTTAAAAAAGTCTTTTGTTAACCTGAAAGATATAAATTATGCTTGAAACAAGTTCTGTACTTTATTATTCCTGACTCAGTAGTAAAATGTACTTGTGCTCTCTACTCTTCGTTGAGTAAGTACCCTATGTAGTCGTATTGTGCCCAGTGTCCACAGAGCCCATAACAAAGTTCACGTACATACATTCTTCACTGCTTCCCCATAATATATAGACATGGTTGCCAACTGCTGTTAGCGCTTCGGATCACTGAATATTGCATTATTATATGGAGTTGTGCAATTTTGTTCGTAAAAAGAAAAAACTGAAGCTCTCTAGATTGTGCCTCTAATTAGTTTCCGGAGGAAAAACATGTTCTCAACATGAAATATTTCTTATACAAGTTTTGAGAATTCATCATTTGGAGATGAAATAAATTTGGAATCTCGTTTATAATATTTCATATTGATTAATTTAAAAACTAAGTAATTTGTACAACTTCTTAAAGGTCATCTGAGGGTAACCTCAACATTTTTCCTTCAACCAACTTAGGTTCACATGAAATTCGATATCCAGTTAGAGAATGGGGAAACTAAAAAAATATGCTAAGTAACGTTCGTGTGGCCCCTCAATATTTATAATTACAAAAGAAGACAAATTTTATAGCAAAAATCTTTTTCTCGATTATATAAATTAGGAACTAGGCGGAAACAGGCAAACGTTTATAAGTGT
Source organism: Neuroterus valhalla (assembly GCA_011762715.2). Lineage (NCBI taxonomy): Eukaryota > Metazoa > Arthropoda > Insecta > Hymenoptera > Cynipidae > Neuroterus > Neuroterus valhalla. The sequence goes on from WSXT02208973.1 coordinate 1,167, forward strand.
CTTCTAAATGTCCTGAACAAAAAAATTGCAATAAAAATCACATGCTGGTTCAAAGATCAAAAAGTTCAAAATATTGTATTAATTTCAATTGTAAGCCTCTCTGTGTAAGTGCTCAATTGTCAATTAACAAATCTCATCAAACAATCAAAGACTCTTTATTTTATATGTTCAATAATAAATGCTACAATGGCAAAATGTTCTTATGTACAAATTTTTTTTGTATCGAAATAGGATCTAATTTCGGATTCCTGTTAGAGGTTAACTTATCCTAATTGGATGGGTTCCAAATTATGTTTTTGAATTATTGAATGTTTAGAGTCTCGAAATGGATGTTTTAGCAGTGTTTGTGAACAGCTAGTACGCACAAACAACAAATATTTCTTAACCTTCTGGGTTTTATTCCATTCATCCAACCTTCCATAAAGATAGGACTCATTCATTGAATGTGCTTTATCGTTTTTATGTTAAACACCGGCTCTCTGTACGCATTTGATAACGCTAATCGCAAAAAGAGGGTATAAAAATTTTATCAAAAGATCAGAGGAATAAATCAATAGAATACTTCGGTATATCATTTATTTTCACCAAGTTTACTGGCGCAAACGAAAATGATCAACTTAATACTGAATTTAATGAGATATCTTCAGATATTATACTTTGCTTAATGGAAATATGTTTTAATGGTTTTTAATCCTGCAAATAATAACTTGTTCCACAAATTCCATGGCTCTGTATTGAGTTCATTCATCAGATCAATCGTTCACTTTGAGCTATCGCACTTGACTGGTGCTCGATCACTGCTTCTTTTAAGTTGTTACGATTAAGAGCAATCTGCGCAATTTCATACGAATCATATGCGATTAAGCCTGCATGTTTTTCGAGATTCCTGCCAAGTCAATTCAGGCTTCCATTCACTGAGGTCGTTTGAATAAGGAGATGAAAAAACTCTTAACGGGTTCCTCGTTTGCGTACAAACTGAACTGTTTCAAACATTACTTTAATGTTCAAATAGTTCTTTTTCTTTTGAAGATCTTTCCCAATGAAAAATATGCATCATGTACTCAACATTCGTAGTTGTTATTGTTTCTGCATAAAAGAGGCTTTATCAATATTTTGTTCTCGTTTAAGTCTGTCCTTTTAGAGGTCCTTGTGGCTGACTCGTTTATTCATGCAAGAGTTGACTTGGAAAATCTAGACGCAATTTTGTACACGCAGAGCTTCGGAATCTCTTTAATCAATATTGTAACTTCCTGGCGAGAAGTCATTGGTGAGTCTACGAGTGTACAATCTGTTGCAATGAGTCATTGCATCAAGTTAACGAGCTACATGCATGAATGCACCGGCAATATTTTTCTTGTACACTTGTGACGCTACTATTCTAACACCTCTCTGATAAATATAGATTTTTCAAAATTTTAATCAGAAAAACTCATGATACGAAAAAGTTAAAATTGTTCTAATAACAGAAACTGAAGTTGATGGTAGTAACTTTAATAATTAGTGTTTTGAAGAGGTTGGTACGCGTAATTTTTCAACCATGATGATTATGGATGTCGACAAGCTTAATACTGCATTGTTTTCTTACTTTTTAAATAAGCTCCAATCTTGAATGTTGTCTAGAAACGAAATCGTCATGAAAGCTCCTCGTCTGTAATTTTCAGTATCTTGATTAAATATTGCTGCCTGGATTCTTTTTCTGACTTGGAAAATAACCTCCCGTTTTGAAAAAATTATTTTCAAAACTGTCCGCAAGATTTAGTAATTTATTGCGCTACTAGCTTTTGCCAGAACTAGAAACCATCCTGTTGGCTGAATATTTGAACATCTTTTAATTGGTGGATGTGATCATTTTCTGGAAGACACTTTTCTAGAAATGTCTTCCCGGGAAACCATTCTTTACAATTATCTACAATTATTGTCCTGTATGCTTCTCTTAATCTGGAGGAAAAACTATCTTGTCTTCTTCCATGTGTAAGCAGAAGTATTATCTCAAATCTAACGCTGACAAAAAAGGTTCTCCTAATGCCCCATTGTATTATTGTCACGACAGTGAAATGCAAGATTTTCTGATTTTCTTGAGGCCATGGGAAGGCCAGGTTCAGCAATAGCTAAATTTCAATAAATGGGAAACCAAATAATTAATATTCTTCTTTGTAATTTCAAACATTCAACGATTGATAACCCTTCCTCAGCGCCTTTTACTTAACTACCCAAGTTTTCAACTTTGTTGTCTTATTATTATCAAGTTAGTATCATATGGCATCAAGCCTATGTACCCTTGTTCCTAAAAATGTAGCTCAGTCTATCTCATTCAAATTCAGATGGATTGAAAATATGATAAATTCCATAGTATTGAGAATTTGATTAAGTACATAGAATCAATAGGTTCTTTATTTTTCATTTTTTGAAGAAACAACAGTTTCCTGAGACAAAAATATAAAGCTTTATCGAACTTTTAACCAAACCTTGTTTCAAGTACTAAGTACTGGAAGGCTATAAAAACTTTCCGGCAACAATAAAATAGAGTAAATAAAAAGAACCTGTAGGATTTGATGAGTCGCTGGTTGATTTGCGCGTCTCATTCTTAATCCTTGAATGTTCACTCGCATTCTCTTGTCACAAATTTCTGAGATCTTACAACAAATAGTTGAGGTGTTCACTATTTGACTTCTAAGGTAAATTCCAATGTAAATCAGAATAGAGACTTAGTTGATCCCTTGGGGATTCCCTCAAACCATAACGATGAGTCTGGGTCGCTATCGTTGTTGGGGTCTTGGGGATACCTGCACAAGCGTATTTGTCATGGGTTGGTTGCACGATTGCACAGCACCAGTTGCGTGAGACGCCAGGCGTCGATTTAGACGTTCAGAGTCTAGACCAGGCGACTCTAGGCATTGTGGCGCCTAAACCATAAACTAAAAGCCTAACTATACTTCATGCATGCGTACTACGTGTACTTTCTCCCTCGCTTTCGAGTCAGGCCGGAGTACTAGAGAAACGTATATTTGTAGTATTTATACAGCCCCGCGCCCTTCCCATTCTCGCTGCCATGTGCAAACTAAAGTTCTATTTTAACCCTCTTATTTACGTCACGTGTAGATACAATCGTATGTGAATTGTGAACGCCAGCTCCATGTCATATCCCATATACCCGCAGGAGTCAGGAGAGTTATCATGTGCTACTTCCAACTTGACATCCTAACCAGCCTCTTTTTTAATACGTCACACATCCGGCAGTAACGTCAGTCTGTACATATTTCTTTGCTGCTTAGGTTTAGTTTAGAATTTCGGGCCCTGATGGGGCTTGAGTACATATATTGCAGGAAAGCAATCTCCTAACAAGTCATTTACAAATTTTTGCTACATGTATGAACCATATATGCTGGAAGGGGGATTTATTATTTTATCCCCCCCCCCCCCTCCTTGTCCTTGTTAATGTCTTCATCATTAAAACAATTTGACTAGTATTCTGAGGAAATTCTTTATGCAGTGTCGAAACTGTGATTTCTCACAAAAAGTAACATAGTAAGGAAAGAATATTTTTTGAATGTCCAATTGATTCACAAACTTATCATTATCATTTATTATGATTTCAGTGGTCTCAATTTCCAAGATCTGATGGCAAGGCAGGGTGCCATCGATTCTCCACCAAAAACTCCCTTCATCTTGGGGTCTGAGTGTGCCGGAGATATTGAGCAAGTTGGTGAAGGAGTTGAGAATTTCAAAGTAAGTTACTTCAACAATCGCCCTTTAATCCCTTATGAGTTTACATGACTGAACTTTAGATTTAAGTATTGAATTTTAGTATTTACTCCTTCGCTATATATTTTCTTTGTAAACACCGATAACATTATCTTCTCAAACACAAAAATCCTATTATTCAACAACACCTAGTCTTTAGTGCCATAAATCTGTAAAACATCCTTGTTTACTCTTCAAACAGTCCAAGCACCAGTTTATTCTTGGTTTGAAAACTTCAGAACGAATCACTTCAGAAAGAATCTGGCCTCTAAACCTACACCGGAAAGGGTAATTTATTGTTCTTATAAAACGAGGAATGTTTGAGTAATTTTGTTTTCTGCAGTTCGTGACCCTAAAACAGTAATGTTCTATCGTGCATTTGTATTGTCGCTCGATTTTCACTTTTTCTTTATCTAAAATAATAGGAAACAAATGAAAATGAAGTGGATTCCAATATTCAGGATAGAACAGTATGGTTCTAAGGTCGCTACTTCGCTAGGTTAGTTTTACGAAGTGACCAATTTGAAGAGCATATTATTATAGCCTGTAGCAGCATAGTTGCTCGAATTTTAGGGTCAATGCCAGGGTTCGAGGTCAGACGTCGGTCGACCACGTGTAAACGACCTATTTGGGGATGAGATGTTTGAAAGGGTTAATTATACGAGCCTTGCTAACTTCGTGCAGGCTTAGATTACTAACGGAATTTATAACTCGCGTGATCCGGAACTAAATTTTATTCCCCTCACTCTACATTCATTCCGTTTTAAGTATGAGTACCGGTCAACGAGCATTCAATTTTGTCACTAGAATTAATTACGCTGTGTTCTCAGATCACCATTCATATCTTTTGAAAGTCAAATTGAGATATAAATCGTGTACATATTTAAAATGATCTTATGAGGGGTATCAATCCCACTAAAACCATTTTTCATAATTTTACAATTTCGAATTAACATACATTTGAGGCCTTGCTTGTTACTCCAAATTAATAAATGATCAGTGCACCTTTTCTTCTATATCTGTATATAGCCTGATCGCTATGCTTAAAAATGATGAAATATATCAAGTACTAAGAATTACAAAACTTTACATTCAAAAACACTTTATTGAAGGATTTTTATTCATCCGAATCAAGATTTCTTTGTTAATAATTCAAATACCAATCTTGTAATATGTACTATAAGATTCTACTCTTCGAATATTTTTCAATGTTTGGGAAATAACCTACATTATTTTGCATTTTTTCTCAGGTTGGGGACAGGGTTGTCGCTTTGCCAGACCACAAAGCCTGGGCTGAACTCGTAGCCGTTCCAGCAGCTTCCGTTTTTGCGTTACCACCAGACATGAGTTATCTGGATGCAGCAGCTATAACTATGAACTACACAGTGGCTTACATTTTACTTTTTGAACTGGCAAACATCACGCCCGGAAAAAGTTTACTTCTCCATAGCGCTGGAGGTGGTGTGGTAAGTGAATTTCTTTTTGTATTATTTTTTCACAGCGGCGCACATTCGATTTTTGAGTGAAAAGCAAGTAGTATCTTCTCTACGCATCACCATCCTACTCCCTGGAGGAAAATATCACATTTTTATCAGCAAAAAATTTGAAGAAATCAAGTGATTGTTTGAAAACTTTGCTGCATTATTTAAACGAAAGATAGCGATTTTTTGTACAATAACTTCTTTGTACTAATCAGACACCCAAGAACCCTATCCAAGAACGTCAAATGAACGCCTCTGGACCATGAAAAATTGGGTACTACGTATCTATAATTCGAGATTTTTATTTTCTTACGCTTTTCAAAAGTAAATTACAAATTTATTTTGAATTTTGTTACTTTGCCAATTCGAAACATTTGAAATTTGAGTCTAACAGAACATGACTTCAATTCAATCAAATATTTCGACATTTACCAAAGACATTTTGCCTTAATGTAGTCAAATTTTTCCCAAAAAAAGTATCGTATTACTTGATCGAGAAAATATTGTATAATTAAAAGAGCGTTAAGGAACGTGGAAGGAGTGCTTGAAGATAAAAGCGCTGGATATCAAAATATCTTTCTAGTTTTTCTATTGGGATTAGGCTTTGCTCATCCCATTAGTAAGTGTATTGTACTACTCTTCCAGCAGGGGATCGATCGTACACTTCTCATATGATTTATGAGAAATACCGCAACGTTAAGATGCGTGACGGGTCAAGGCGATGAAGCTCAGGAAGAGCCGCTTCGTTCATTCATTTCGCTCTTTTTTTCGCTGCAAGTGCTACTTTGCTCCTTCCTATCAGACCGCAATCTCATGGACGCGCGCTGCACCTTCTTCGAGGTTCAGAGTGTGCGCTAATTGCTACCGCTTAGAACTGTAATATTAAAGAGAACTAATACAATTTGCCTACGGCAGAGGCGGGTTGGAAAAGATAAGAGAGGAGGGTCCAGGAATCCGTGTAAACAATGTAAAAGAAGGGGGTTCTATTAATTATTCTGGACGGTGAGGAATATAGCTTCTGCAATAGATTCATGAATGCAGATGCTCACAGTATTTTTCAAATAACTTCCCATTATTAGATATATTCAAATTATGAGTGATTATTTTGAATTGTCCTTATGGCATTAGGTTTCGAATTTCAAATGAATCTTTGAATCCTCCGAACCAAATTTGAAATTATGTAGATTTTACTTGTCCAGCATTGAAGAATATTTTGAAAAGGATTCTAGTGTTATATTTTAAAGCGGGTTCTAGAGAGATTTAATTAATTTTTGTATAAACTGAAAAGCCCTTTTAAAAACCCACGGAATTTGCATCTCTAAATTATCAGTCGATTCTCTCGGAATTTGCTAACTTTTTATGCATTAAACTTCACTTACACTTAGTGAGAATTTACATCTTACGTAACGTTTTTATGGCCAGTTTTACATCCTTCCCTCCCCTTAGTAACGATTCTTCTAAAATTAGTGCTTGTAAATTTATATGAGTGTAAAGAAAATTGGAACCTATACATTCCCCCTAGTTTAATGCTATGTAATATGTTAACGTTCCTTGAAGTTTCTTCGGCGTTAACGAATACATTCTTATTACGTGTCTCATGCTTCGCGCTCGATTTCAATTTTTTTAGATTATGCAAAATAAAGCATGAATTTTATCTTTTGCGATGGGAAAAAAATTTGAATAGTCTTTTTTTTATATTTATAAAATTCTGCATAGGTCATAGAAGAGCAGTTCATGGAAAAATTGCAGATCTTTTTTGTTAAGAAAACAAAAACTACGTATTCTATCAAAAGAATTTGATTGATTCAAATTTCAAAGAAGTTAAATTATTAAAGTTCGGCAGTTTCAAGTGTTATATGTAGACATGAACTTTTAGACGAATCACTATCAGAACTATTCATTATAAATACCTTTACTCGCAAGCAACGTGTGAGTCCGTGTTCAATACACACACACGGCGTCTCGAGTGTGCGCCGCGCCGTGTCCTGAGGAAGAGTGAGGACAGGCGAAAGAAAGAAATGTGAGAAGGGAAGCGCAGAGTCTACTGTACATATACTTCACTGGCCTCCATAATGGCAGGGAGAGAGAAACAGAGAGAGCGAGAGAGCGGGGGGGGGGGATAGAACAAGTTTCTAGAACATTTTTGGTGAACAATTTTTGTTTTTTACTTTTTTAGTATCCTCTATAGGTTGATCGGAAAGTGGGATTTCCCATTTTTCAGTCTTTTATTTCTATGGATAAGACCATAGCCTTTAGGGAGAAAAGGCTGGTAAACGAACTTGACGTTCCTCTTTATCCCTTAGGAATGTGCTCAGAGGTAATCCAATCTGATTAGCCTCTGAAAAGTGGACGGTAAACAGATGACAATGACAAAGACAACAATGAAAGCAACAACAATAACACATTAGACTAATACCTTCTTTTCATGATGAGAATGTGATGATCCTCAAGAAAAGAGTTCAGGATCCCAACAAATAATTGAATTCTGAATCAAGGAAATGATTCTTTAACCAAGGAGATTATTATTCTCCCATAGGTGAGAAATTACTTTCAAAATACATGTATTTATAATCAAATTGTTGAATTTCGCATTGTAGATGATAAATTTTCAACCAAGTACTTGAATTTTTAAAGAAAATAATGGATCTTCAACTGAACAAATAAATTTTCAGTCAAAGAAGTTCAATTCTCTACTAATACGCTGAACTTACAGCTACCCTCATCTCTCGTTATAGGGCCGATATCGGAGGTTGGCAGTCCTATAAAAAAAGTTATTAAAATCCAGTTCGAACCAGATTTGAAGAGACGATCGACTACACTAACGTAAGCACTCAGGGCCCGATGTAAAGTCTCTGGACCGGTGCGTGAATAGGTGCGTCGCAAAGCAATCAACTTCTATACTACGCATCACGGCACTGCTTTTTTGAGCTTGTGGGCCATTGTGCGACGCTTGGGCGGGAAAGACAGAATCACTCAAGCATGGACAGCCTTGAGACCGGCACTACAACAAATGGCCCCATTACATGAGATGAGTGTAATTGAATCAATTTCTAAGCAAGGAGATAGATTCCTATGAACTTGAAAGAATTCCTTACAAAGCAAAATATTATCTTACCAAAACAGTAGAATATGGAATGAAATATTGCATTTTCAACGAAACAGAAAATTCCCAACCGGAATCTTAAGTGCTAAATCAGGCCCATCCAAACCTCAAGTCCTGAAACCGATCACGGGGCAATTATTCGTATCAAAAAATGTTGGAAGCCGCTCCGAATGATTAGAACAGATGTATTCTCCGGAAGCTAAGATCACGATGGTTCTCCCAGAACCATCGATCCCGATGCAATTGGAGGTAATAAGTCATCCTACTCGTCACTTCCACAAAACCAAAGATGATCGAGTTGGGAAAATTGATTGTTGATCAGGGGAACTCCGAAAACACTCATGGTAACACGAACGTACTCACCGAACACCCAAACAACATAAGACCACACTCACCGAACCTTGGAGGAGCAATTTTGTAAAGCAGTGGATCTCAATGTTTTCTGTTGCTCGTCGCAGAGCTTCAAGAGAGAACAGCTTGCAGGAACAAGGCAGAACCTGAACCCAGGCGCAGGAAAGATCGAAATGCCTGGGCAGGGTCGATGATGCCATCCACTCAATCCCCACTCCAACGGGCACCTCACGCTGAACTATTCTGGGCAGTTTTTCGTTAGTGCCAACCACTGTCCACTCGCCGGATGCAACGAGAACTTGCTGGTCATCGCGAAGGCCGAGACGTAACTTGACTCCAGGAAAGAAGCGAGCAACTGCCCTGGGTGGGAGAGCGCGCTGACGCCAGCCTTCCTACTTCTGTCGATTGATACAGAAAAAACTCAAAACTAGAGTGAACCTATGGAGGACACAGAACACCGCGGAACCGCAGCTGCAAATCGAATCCAAACTCCACTCCGACGGAAGCTTGCAGCATCAGATAAATTATAAACACAAGTTCTTCGGAGTGAGGAGAAGAGAGTAGAATCCTTTGGAGTAGGGTGAAGAGGGAAGAGTCTGGAGTCCAATTATAATGATACTTCTGCTGAAGCTTTCCTTCCTTTGTTACAAACTGTAGTTTATGGTAATCTCCTTTGCATTAATCACGTAGTTTATAAGCAGCCCTTAATTTTGTGATGAATTTTCAGAATCTCTCTCATTTTGTACTCTATATCTGTACAATAGGATTGTGCGCACCATGGCTACGAAATAATCTCTTTACGGCTGAGCGTGAGTTTGCGAGAACAAGGTGTAGACGGCCTATTGAGCTTTCTTGTTAACTAACGTCTTGCCTAAGTTAAAAATCAACATAGACCATCTCTAGTATATCAGCGATGTGATTTATCCTAAATGTTTACATTATTATGACATTATTAATAATGAAAAATTTACAGCGATAGAACTTAGCTCATTATCCTAGTGCTTTGCTTCACCGGATCTCTTAAACGCGTCGCCTCAACGCTTCGCCTTATCACATCACCTCGGTTCATTGCTTACACGCACATTACCTTCTTCATCTTGCTTTAAATCTCCTTTCATGACAGGCTTTATTGGTATCTTGTTCATAACAGATTCGAAATTTCCTTCCTCATATTCTATTCTCACTTGTTATTTTCTCCCTCTACTTACCCCCCGCAATCGTTCAGAGATTCCATCACCTTTAATTTCCCCTTTTGATATGCAATTTCTCCCATTGTCGTGCATTCCTATAATCAGTGCAATTAACTCTGATAATTTTTTTCGAAAAAAAAAATTGGAAGAGTTAAAGCATTTTGAAAGTTCAAAAATACATTGATATATTATATTTTAGACCTTCTAGAATTGAATAGGGTTGTAGTGGAAATGAAGAAGAGTTATGTCCCAGATCCGAAACGTTTTTAGTGTAGGCTTATCAAAATACTCACTGCCTTTGCAGCTTAGAAAAGTATATATACGAGTTCCAAAATGTTGAAAAGATATTCTAGATATTGATTTTGGTGTTTTGGAAAAAAAAAAAATTTGTAAAAAAAAGTGAAATAATTCCCTGGGCTCCATTTTTCATTTTCAACTTTTTGAAGTTGCGATCTGTGATTATTTTAAGATGTTTTGAATTTTTGATGAATTATTATCAGACCACGGTCCATTGTGCAAAGTTTCAGGTAAGGATCTGAGAAAATTGAAAATGTTCATAATTTACTCGATTTTCTGAAAATTTGCAATAATGTCATGGTACATTATACTGAGATTCTCAGTATCGAATTAAAAATGGACAGTACCTTCAGTCTTTACAATATTGATAATTTCTAGGATATTCGCATTATGATAATTACTTTCTAGTCCTAAAATTCTAACATTTTCAGAAATATAATCAAATTTGTGATTAAAGGTCGTAGCGTGTTCACATAAACCTGTACTGCTTTTTTCATATTTTTCGATTGCTTGATGTTCTGAGATTCTAGTCCTGAGAGAAAGTTTCGTTCGTCCAATGTTAGACATTTGACAGCCTTTACGATTGATTTCATCAATAAGATTATTTCTTTCAAACTTTGGTATTGCATCTTTGATAGGTGGTAAAAAGATTTCAGACAATTTATTTTCAATTGTGAAGACCATGATCAATGATCTTGAGTATTATCTTTTAAATCTTGTAAGATTTCTAAATGTTGAAGTCTTTTCTCAATGTTATGAATGGTAAAATTGTTAGGATAATTATTAATAATTGTAAAATCAAACGTACGTACCTGTATGTGAAGTTCGATTACAATTTTACTAAGACGCCTCGTTCGAAGATGATTACATGTAGTAGTGTCCAGTTATACGGAGCTTCACAACGTTCAAAGCTTTTAATTAAAAAAATTTCTTTCCGCCATGGTGTGCCTAAATGCACGCACAGCAAAGTAAACAACTTCATATTTTTAGAGCCTTTCAAGATTTTGAAAATGAGAGAAGGATATAAAAAATTAGATGATTGCTGGGCAAAGATAAGGGTGGGCGGGAAATGTAATCATCTTCGAACGAGGCGTCTTCGTATAATTGTAATCGAACTCCACATACAGGTCAGTTCGTTTGATTTTACAATGATACTCAACGCCTTGTTCTCGAGATTACATGTAGATTTTTAGAGATAATGTAATCCTTTCTGATTTTTCTTTTTTATTATCAAATTTTATTAATTTTTCTGAAATATGAACGCAAGGTTTATAAAATTAGTGATCGATAGTAGTAACAGAAATCTCACGAGTATAAGTATTTCAGTCTTCACGTAAAACAGGTAATGCGAACGAACTATTTGAATCCTGAACTCTCAAATTATAAAAAAGAGCAGAAGTTTGCGAAGTTGCTGTCCAACCAGCCGTACGTTTTATAGTACTTATATCTACCCCTTTCTTGAACGCTGATGCTGTCGACGCATGTCAAGTAGTGTATGCAGAAAAAGATTCCATATCCACACCTGCTCTTCTTAGGAGGGACTTGACCCACCGACTAATGGTTTGCGCACTTACGGGTATATAAACTATTGGTATCACCTCTTATCTCTTTCGTCAGATCTAAATAATGTAAGATAGCCTTAGCTGCACAAATGCCAGGTCTTTCCTGATAAAATGGTAGGATCAATTCTGGTTGGCAGCGACCTGGTTTCGAAGTTTTGATGAAATCGGGTATTTTGATTTGAATCTGAAACAACGTAACCCAAATGTTCCTAATATCGATTAAGGCTTATCTCTGAAGTCTATGACCTGATCCAAGGGCCAACAAGGTTGCAGTTTGTTCCGAATTTTCAACGAAGTTTAGAGACTCTGTTATTGAAATATTCTCGAAAAATTGTAGGACAGGTCCCGTGTCCCATGTGGTGGAATATTTGGGCAAAACTGGTCATTCCCTAAAAACTCCTTTGAAAAATCTATTGATCAAAGGATCTTTGGATATATCAGTTCTGGATATAAGCAAAATCGCAGAACGAGCCGTTTTCAAGGTACCATACTTCGCCCCACTATTGAATTTGATTGTCAAGAAAGCTATAATCCATTTTGTTTCTACTTGAAGCATGTCGAATTGTTTATCCTTTGCATATTCAACCAACTCTTTAAAGGGCTTAGATACTTCTTGCGTGTAGCTTCGGATATGGATGGCAGATATTAGCTCAACGATCCTCCAGGTATGCCTTTCATTAGGAAGGCCCTCCGGATAATTTCGCTGGCATCAGTTTGAGATTCCTGGCCAGTGGATGAATTTGGGTCCTGCAAGGTGAAAGTAATAAGCTTGGAGAAGGATCAAAGTACAATATGGGTTCTCTAACGAGAGAAAGAAATAGAGGGTAATATTAGCGCGAAAGGCGGAAAAGCATTAAAAGTCCTTTTTCCCCATAATATAGTGAATGCATCAACGAAATTTGATTCAGGGTCTGGGGGACAAGCGCAAAAGATTTCACGTTTTGAGTTGAGAAGAGTTGCAAATAAATCAATAGTAGGCCTACCGAAGCTAAGAACAATCTTTTTGTATGCTTTATCAGAAAGTTCCCATTCAGTATCTATATTAGTGACTCTAGAAGCTCTATCTGCTTCCACATTTTATTTTGATGCAATGTAGGATGCGATAATCCATATCCTTCGTTTTGTGCACCACTGCCATATATTCCGAGCTAATTCACTTAGTTTGGGGAACTGCACACCTCAAGCCCTATTGATATACGCTATCGCTGTTGTGTTATCTAGTCTAAATAAAATTTCACAATGAATATATTGACCTAAAAAGCTTTTCAAAGCGAAGAAGGCAGCTAAGAGCTCCAGGTAATTAATATTTATCACTCATCCCGTTACAAAAAGCCCCGTAACCAGTTAGGGATGCATCCGAGCTTATTTCCAGAGCAAATTGACGAGTTCTGATAGGGTTATAACCCAGAGAAAGATTACTCTCTCACCAATCTAGATCGTTTTTAAGATTCTCTTGGATTACCATTTTTCCATCATAGTTTCCGCCATTTAACAATAGCGCTGTATATTTTGCCCTTTCTAGTCACTTACAATATACGATGCCGTATTTGAGGGCAGGTCAGCAAGCATTTAACACGCCTAATAAGTGCGCCAAATCGCGAACCGTGCATTCGGAACCTATTTCAAAACGATCCAATAAATTTGCCGTATTCATCTTTTTCTTTTCTGTTAAATCCAAAGTGAATTCTCGAGAATTTAAAACAAGTCCCAGGTATCTACATTGTTGCGAGTGATTCATACAGCTTTTCTTATAATTATTATAAAGCCCAACCTATGTAACAAAATACTTGTTTGCCTCACGTTTCCCTTACCCGAATCATAGCAAATTCCAATGCACAATATCTCGTCTAGATAAATTACCGACAAATGGCCCTCCGACCTATGAATGCTTACGACAGGTTCCATGATCTTCGTAAACAAATAGGGACTGAGACATGGTCCAAAAGGTAAACAAGCAAATTGATACAGAATACCCCCAAACCGAAATCTCAAATATTTTCTGCTTTCCTTATGAACGGGAATAATAAAAAATGCGTCTTTAAATCAAGCGAGCACATGAAAGCATTCGGAGTCAGAAGACTTTCTGCTACCCGAATGTCTTCCACCTCAAAGTGCGTTGCTACAACAAAGTCATTTAATTTTTTTAAATTGAAAATGAACCTGTCTGATTCATCAGATTTTTTAGTTAAAAAGAAGGACGATAATTATTGGCCCTCTCAATCGTCGCATATCTTGATTGCTCTTTTGACCAGAAGGTTACTTATGTCACTTTTGAAGGGGGATGTAATTGATGTGATTGATGGATGTAATTGATATGAAGTAACCCTAAAGGGAATTTTATATCCTTTCATGGTATTTAAAATAGTGATATCTTGAGTGATATCTTCCCATGTAAGGTAATAGTTTTTAAGCCTACCAGCCGTGTCGCTTACCTCGGTTACTTTTTCTTGAACGATTGAGGATACGTCTGATTCGGACCCCACGGAGCATACTGGGTTCCTCGATGTGGATTTTCGTTCGTCTGGAATTTCAAGTTCGATTGAGGTTTCCAAACGACCCTCTGATAATTGCTCATCTGACGGGGTTTCGCAGATGAGCTCTTCCAGTTTCCCTGGGTCCTAGGCTCATACTTGCTAGCTGATGATTTTTCTGGAGCCTTTATTTGGGCAGAAGTTTTCGTGATCTGCTGGGCCTCCTTTATTTTCTTTGAAATCTTTGAACCATACAACCATTCGTCGGGGGTAGTTGCATCGAGAGTCGATTTGAGGGCCTTATTCATTAATGGAGTAATGAATGATTTCCTGCAGAGACACTGTTGATGGTAAATGTCGGACAGCAGTCGTCCAGTGTCACCCAGGCGTTCAAGGAGAACTAATCTATCAATTCCTTTCTCCGGTTTCTTCAACAGCATTGTACCACAGATCCAAGTGAAGATAATGCAGTCCCAACACAATTCTGTGACAGGATAAAATGCTGCTCCCGTTCTTCTTTTAAACCCTCGTTATTTATTTTTTCCCAAATAGGTTAAGCCTGCTTGTGTGAATCACAATGGACCTCTGACGGAGCATTTGAAACATCCCCTAAAGCTTCTTGAATGTCTGGATCAATTTCGGGACTTCCTTGATCTTCAGATTTTTTCCCTTCATCAGGTAAGCAACTCTGGCCTAAATCTCCATTTTTGTAAGGAAGTGGAATATTATTATCAGCGTTTTTCAAAACATTCACATTAAGGGAGGCACTGTGGTCTGACTCCTCATCATTGTCAAGAAGAAGAACACTATGGCCTGGGTCTTTTGACTTGTTGTCACAAGCATGTGTCTCACCCGAATCACTTTCCTTATTTTGGCGACTAAGTTTCTCGAAAACCTCTGGAAAATAATATTCCAATTTTAATTTGAACTCTGTAATTACTTCTTATTGCAGAAAATAACGACTGCTCGTGTGGAGCTTGTCGTGATGTGCGAAATGCACATTATATGCCTGACGTATATAATAGGCATTATACAAGGGTTCGTGTGGATCCACATGTATTATGTAAGTGCAAGCTCAAAAAAATGCATACCTTTCGTATGGAATAGGCATTATACAAGGGTTCGTGTGGAACCACATGTATTATTTATGTTAAAGCTGGTGCAAATACATGTCTTTCGTATGGAATAGACATTATACAAGGGTTCGTATGGAACCTCATGTATTTTCGTGAGTTCTTTTCTAATCTTTTGAAATTTCATACCTTTGGATTATCCCTGAACCACAAGCTCAAGTAAGTTTGAGAGATTATTTAGTTGACCTTCCATCTATTTAACCTCTCCTTCATTCTTTTCTCCGAGGATCGTCTCTCTCGTGATCTACTCCGAGATCTGCTCTTCGATCGCTTTCTTTTTTCAGATCCTCCCATCAGAATAAACCAAATTAAATTTTTTATTAAATTCTATTTCATGAACTATAAATTGAACGTGCGAGCCTCCGTCACAACGAAACAAATATGAAGTTGTTTACGTTGCTATGCGTGTTAGGCACACCACGGCGGAAAGAATTTTTTTAAATTCAAAGCTCTGAACGTTGTGAAACTCCGTATAACTGGACACTACTACTTGTAATCTTGAGAACGAGGCATTGAGTATAATTGATATCGCATATATGACGCCAATATTCTTAGCGCGAAATCCAGGTTATGAAATTTTTTTTTTCTTTCACAAAGAGGGAAAAGAACTCCTTCCTTGTGATTAATATAATGTTATGGAAGAAAATCGAGAGTTTTTCCAGAATAAATTATTACTAGGAATAGTAATAGTGTATAACAAGTGAGAAAGTTCCTTATATTAAAAAAAGTTGTCCAGATACAGTTTGTATACTTTTGTTTTCTAGCGTTCTAATTTCTTCAACAGTATATCTAATAAATTGATTATTATTATAAATTTCTAACTGTAATAAATATTCTCACTTGCGCAGTGCCACCTGTTCTTAACCTTCGAAAGGAAGATGGCAATACGTAGTTAGATTCATCCGTACTTATCAAATTTTTTGGTCAGTGTTGTAATTGATATATACTATTTTAGACAGAATACAAACAAGAATGAGAGTTCTAAGCAGAATAACGCAGAATACGATCAAAGTCAAGTTGAGAAAAACGTTGCCTCTGTGAAGTCCCACAAGATAATTATGAGAATCTCATGAATTAGCTGGAAGGTTTAAAAATTCATATTTTGGTCACAAAATTAAATTATAGAAGAGGGAAATATATATTTTTTCATCAAACAATGCAAGATATTGTTGTTAAATTTAAAAAAAAAAACATCGAAAATAAAAAAAAATTGAATCAACGTACAAGTGACACGAATTAACCAAAAAGTCGAACTCCCTCCCTTTTTACATTCTCATCATTTATGATTGAGGAAGTATTATAATCGTCTGAAATTTCACATCTTGAATTTTCAACGGATCTCTACGTTCCGAAACCCCCTGAAGCCAGAAATCAAGTTTTGGCGATGGTGTCTGTCTGTTGGTCTGTATGTCCGTCCGTCCGTCCGTCCGTAAACACGATAACT
>WSXT02208984.1:5039-17939 GCA_011762715.2 Neuroterus valhalla
AAACCCCCATGCCCTCCACCCGTGGGGGGGGGGCGGGGGGGGGGGACCAACACTGGGGCCAAACAAAAAAATGTGTTTGATATAGTGTGGTTTGGGGGGGGGGGGGGGGGGGAGGGATGACCGGTATTTATCAAACGTAGAAGACTTATAATCACAAAACACATCCTGGAACCTCATTCTGAGTCAAGGGGAAGGACAAGGGTACAAGTGTAGTAATAGTTCACAGAAGTATGATTCTTCACAGAAGACTGGTCACAACTTGAATCCCATTCCCCGCCCAAAGAAGAGGGGAAAGGGAGGTGTCAGTAGTGCGGCTGAATACAGAAGAGTGATTGGTCACAATTAGAACTCCCTCTTCTAGATGAAAGGGAGGGGGGAAGGTACCAGTATTGCGACCGATTACAGCAGAGTGATTGATCAGAATTAGAAACTCCTCTTTCAGTTTGGAGGGAGAGGGTACAGTATTGCGACCGATTACAGAAGAGTAAGTTGTCCAGAGTTCCTAGTGGTAAACTATCGACCTATACCTACTCGATTAGAGGTGATCTTTTCGTATCATTGTATGTTGCTGGGCTTCTGATTAACCATGGCTGCAAGATTCCTCTTCGCTGTTGGTGATTTTCATTAGAAGTCGCAAGTAGTTATATCTGAACAATTATCAAACTTTTCTATTCTTCTAACGATGCACATGAAACCAAACAAGATGAAGAACTCCATTTGAGAACCACAATTATTTGTGGCTCATTAATTCGTACAGCTTACCGCATGAAGTTCGACAAGCAGTCGAACTCAAACGCATGGTTTCTACCTGAAAGGCGTAAATTCTCTTTAAAAAATTGCGCTAGGTGTTTTCGTTTGAAGACTCTGTGACATTGGTAAAGAAACTCAAGAGAATCGGAAAGCAAAGCGAATAGGATGAGGCGGAAAAAAGAGTAGGGGCTCAAAGCGGTGGTAAAACGAGGAAATAACATCCTGAGTGGATTTAAGTGGTTTTCACATTTTACTTTTACTCTGGAGGGATTCGCATTTACTAGTTTTCAAGGGGAAGCATACATAATAAAGAAGAAAGTAAAGAGCAATAGAGAACCATCGGAAATACCCAATGAAACATTAAAAATGTTCGAATACTTAGAAAGTGATTACTTATCTTTGTAAGAACAATATTATCTTGAAGGTATGAGAAACTTGACGCATAAAAAAACATAGGAAGGCACATTAAAGAGAGATGAAACACGTCAAGCATACGACAGCAGTTTTCAAAGTTTAATGCGTCATGAAGTTTGGCTCCTGCTAGAGTTACAGTTCCATATATAAGGGTTTGCCTCTAAATTATTAATCGTTAAAGTAGCGGAAAGTATCCTTGTGTTTATTTCGAGCAAATGCCAGATTAGCTCCCCCCAGTAGGCTGCTGACTTAATTGATTTTCCCTATTACGTATCTCTGCACGTACTACTGGAATAAATCCATCTCCTGAGCGAAAATAGTAGCCTTGATTGAATTAAAAATGCAGCTGGCATTGATTTAGATACAAATTTACAGATTCCGCACCCTGCTAGAATTCTTGATTATTCCTAATCAACTAGTCTTAATCAACTCTCTCCATAGTTTTTCCTCTAAAAACACAAGTTAACTGAAGTTCTTCCTCAACTAGAATTTTAACATTCATATTTTACCCAATGCGATCGAATCTTATGCTTCATTCCATAACGGAAGATTTTTAAAAACAGGTCATCAATTTTTAAGATGATTGATTATAGATCAGCTTGACTCGATAAACCTTCATTGTAACGCAAAACATTATATCTGCACAGATTTTGAAAGATTATATCATCCATAATGATATTCTTGCAGAATCCTAATTGGAAGACAACTTCATCTTTATATAATATTATCATGAATCAAAGATCCTCATTACTAGATTTTTCAATCATCAACACATGACAGAATCTTTAGACTATATAATTGGCCATGAATCATCATTTTACACCAACATTCACACATATTTGGATAGTATCATCATTGATAATATCTTATCTCTATCATCATCATTATCATCAACATATAATCAAAAATGAACAACGAAATTGTTCATTAGAAAGATAATGGAATCGTCCTGGTACGAACGCCAGTCTCTCAACTCCTGCCGGCTGATACCGTGAAAACTAAAACTAAAAGGAACCTGTGAATGACAAAAAACACCGCGAAACCGCAGCTGCAAATTGAATCCAAATTCCACTCCGACGAAAGCCAGCAGCAGATGAATTAAAAACACTACCCTTCTTCGAACGTCCCACGTAATTCCTCATCACTCTGTCCATCATCGACCACGCAAACCGTTGTGAAATATTCCTCCTCCTCAAATCCTCAGTTTTTCTTCATAATTCTAGGGTCCGTCGAGTTTAGTCACTATTTCCTCTTGTCCTATTTTCACCCTCTACATTCATCCTGTAGAGCTCCGAATCATCCCAATGATTCATCTGAAAAATTTAACATGCAGACTTCTCACGCTCTTATGCTCTTCCTATCTTCAAATTTTTACACCATACTAAAACACAGGCCACAAAAGCATGTCAAAACTTGAAACTTGCAACTGCACCCTATTTCCTTCTCCTCCTTTGAACCCTATTCGAGGTAGCTGCACTCCTTCACCAATTCCATCATACCTTCATTCATTTTCTGTGTGTGTTCTTCTCTGTACTTCTTATTTCTGAAGTACATAATCTTGGTCTTCTTAAGGTTCTAGCCTAATTTTTCTCGCTGTCAATATCAGATGCATCCCTCTTTCATAATTCGCATCGAGAACTACAACGTCTTTGTGATTTAATGAATGAACTATCCTTGTACTTAACTTTGTCCCCCTATCTTCTTTATTAGGTCTGCCAACAGGACACTCAACAGAAGTTAGCTCAACAAGCACCCTTGCCTCAGTCCTATTTCTGTCCGAAATCCTTCCTGATTTTTACATTCTAATCATTATGAGAAGGTATTAGGTTTGTGTAAAATTTGACCCCCCTTCGTTTTTGTCAAATGTCCACATTTTGAGACCCTTGAACCCGAAAAACAGGTTTTTACGAATGTGTCTGCCTGTCTGTCTGTACGTATGCATGTCTATATGTATGTCTGTAGGTCCGTCTGTTAGCACGATAACTTTCGAAGAAACTAATCGATTTGATTGGCCTTTTGTATACTCTTTCAGTGTCGGAAACTAGAGGTCAAGTTCGTTAGCCAGCTATTATCGATGAGAAATCAAAGAGGGAGAGCATTTTGGACATTTTTTTGGACTTTTTTTTCCAAGACTTAGAAACCGTAATTACGGTTTCTTATAGAAGGTTGGAAATGAAACAATTTATCCTTATGGTTTTCTTTGATAAAATCTAAATTGTCAGAGTTATGGTATTTTCAAAATTTAAAAATATTAAAGAAAATGAGGATTTCCAGCCCAATTACACCAGATTGGAAAAAGAGTCAAATAGAAAAAATGTTTCTTTTTAGTAGCCCTAAAGGATGGTGGAAACAACCTTTTGGACTTTCTCAAAAAATCGAAAATTCCTATTTTTATTGCACGAAAAATTATGGAAAAGTAATCTGTGAACTCCATAACTTTCGAAAGAATGATCATATTCGATCGTGATTTTTTTCTACAAGACTCAAAAATTGTAGGTACGGTTTCTTGTAGTAGATAAAAAGTGGAATAATTTATTCCCATAATGTTTTTTCATAAAAACAAAATTGTCAGAGTTGTGGCATGTTGAAAATTCAAAAATGTGAACGAAAATGACAATTTTCAGCCAAATAAAGCAAGATTGAAAAGAAAGTCAGAGAGAAAAAATGTTTCTGCTTGGGAGCCCTATAAGATCGTAAATACAACTTTTTGGATTTTATCAAAAATCTAAAATTCTCATTTTCATCGCAAAAAAAATAATGAAAAAGTAATCTGTGAACTCCATAACTTTCGAAAGAATGATCATATTCGATCGTGCTTTGACACCCATTTCGAGAGACCAAGAAGACAATTTCCAAAATTTGTTAGTAAGGTTGCTCGTAGTAGGTAAACAGTGGAACAATTTATTCTCATGATTTTTTTTGGATAAAAAAAAATTGTCAGATTTGTGGCATTTTCAAAATTCAAAAATATAAACAACAATGAGAATTTTTGTCCAAGAAACGGAAGATATGGAAAAAAGGTATAAAAGAAAAAAAAGTTTGTTTTTGGGAGGCCTAAAAGATGGTCTTTACAACTTTTTGAATTTTTTCAGAAAATTGGAAAATCACATTTTTGGCGCACGAAAAATGATGAAAAATAGAAAGTTTCATTTTCTCGTCAAACTATGCAAGGTATGGGAAAATATAAATAAACAAAAATTGTGTACCAAAAAAAGATCTAGGAATTCGTAAGGAAGTACTTGTTGATAGGAAGAATGGTTTTTGTTTTATTCATGAAAAACAGCATTAAAAATGGAAAGAGAATCTTTTGACAAACGACACGAGCTAAGAGGAAAAAAATAAACTAAAGTTATTTGCCAATAGAATACTACAAATGTGTTATCAGTGGTTTTTATTGGATACGTAGTTTCCATTTCAATCAGAAAAAATAACTCCAAAAATGAAATCATTTTATTCCGTAATAAAATGACGCAAAGGAAAACAAAAAATTCATAGAAAAAATGTATTTACCTGGAAAATATATATATCAATTTGTTATCAATCATTTTTCGAAGAAACGCGTGGTTCCTGTTTCAATCGTGAAAAAGAATTCAATAAAAAAATAAAAAATTTAATCTCCGAAAAAAAATGTCTCCTAATTTCATATATTATGTCAATTTGCATCATCTGAATTTGCCGCCTCACTTATCCAATATGAAGAAAAGTTGGGGCTTGCCTCTGATTGGATGAGTGTTCTCTAATTGCGCGAGGCTAGACCAAACTAGACCACGTATACATATATCAGATCATGATCTATGCATTGTAGAGTACAGACATTATGCTACACTAAGTTTTGTGTTGACACTGTTGACAAATGTCTGTATATTTCAAAAAGGAATAATAGCCAGTTGTTTTTGGAGCCAACTTAAGAAGGAACTCCAAGCTAAGCGTGAATTGTGGAATCCCAGTCCAAGGTAATCAAAAAAGATACGAATATGATTTCCATTATTATTTGCTTTTAATACTATTTCGGCCGAGTCGAAGAGGAGACTCGACAAGAACCACGTGTTTTTCTTGGATTCTTGAAAACACGTTTATTGTCCTAATTTTTAATAAAATGTATGTGTCCAATATTCTGAGTAAAAAGTGACATTTTTTAAAGTGAAATAATCTCTAATCGACAAAGGAAATAGATAAGAGAATCTATACATGAACTACACGTATGCACCAAAAAAAGATCCACAAATTAGGTAAAATTTAGTTTTTGATAGGAAAGGAGTTTCTGCTTCATTTATGCAAAAATCATAAAATGAATTCATTTCGATCAGGAACAGTCACCATAAAAATCAAATAATACAATTTTTGAAAAAATGACTAAGGCTCACACACAAGATTGATAGAGAAAAACTATTCACCCGAAAAATATCTGTAAATTTTTTATAATTTTTCCCATTGGACGCGTAGTTTTTGATTCAGTCGTAAAAAATAAAATTAAAAATTGAATTTCTAGAAAAACTAAATAACATGTGGAAAAAATTAGTGAACAAAACTTCTCCACCGCTTTGGACAAACTTTGATCCAGTACGCAGCACGAGACACGCAATGAGAATGTATCCGTTAAAGCCGGAGAAGCTTTACAGAACAGAATTCACACTCATCAAAGTAAAGTAGTCGACATTTCGCTCTTGAGTTTCACAAGCTCTATATAAAACTGTAGGGAGGTACAAAGGCCAAGCGCGTAGCGCGAGGTGAGATTACCATCGAGCGCAAATCGCGAGTTCCAAAAGTCGCGCGCCCTAGGCGCGCTTAAACCTGCGAGCGAAGCGAGCCGCACGCGAAGCGCGCGATGAGAATGTGTCCGCGCAGCAGGCAGATTTTTTTCTCTCATCTTCAGCCTTATCTTAATCTCCGCAAATAAATCTTTTGGTCTCTTCATCATACCTCTATAACTTTCCTTTCTTGTATAGCCTTCCGTAACACCCTCATATTTGACAAACTTATTTGCTAAACTTATTGAAAATCTTTTGCCCGCTGATTACATCCTTCACTGGAATATCATCGACAGCCAATGAAATTCGTTTCCCTCTCCCATTACCGCAATTTTTGGAAGAAGTAATTCGAAATTCTTTCATAACTTTAATGTATTTCTGTAATATCGACATTATCTAGTCTCAATAAAGGAAAGAGCCTGCTTGCGGCATCCTTGTGATTACCATAACAGAGGTTCAGATCGAGAAATAGGTTATCTAAACTCAGGAGATGAACTTCATTTTTTGAATATAATATAAGGGTTAATCAATTTCGCAACATATGAACCACATGAAGACACGGAGCAGTATTATTATTGTATGCAATTCGTTGAGTTTCAAATTATTGATGCATTGAGGGTTTTATATTTATCAATTTTAATAACTTTTTGTTTATCAGATCACTTTTTGACATTTGATAACCTTTTTCTTAATCTGGACCACATTGTGCTAGAACACTCTCACTTAGCCGCCTGACCGAAGAGGCTGAATCCACTGAGTGCACGTGGTACCACACTAGTCGGGCAGTGGTCGACGCCGTTATGGTCAGACATCAGTTTGTCTTTATTGTCCGCGCGCAGTGAACTTTCTTAATCTTGCGACGCTAGAAACCTTAGATCGTTACTTGACTCGGTCAAGTCCACATCAAGACCGCTAGCGAATGGAAGAGCATGCTTCCCCCATTGAGTCCAATTTGGGACTGAGAAGTAGGCCGCCAAAGACTTGTGGAATCGAGTCCTCTTGTGACAATGTACAGGAGTCTAAACTTGTATCTGCAAGAGTCAGGACCACCTTTCAGGACGATATAGGGTTATCCTGCTTGTCCTCTCACACAGCAAAGGGATGCAGTTCCCAATAAGGACCTGCAGTCATCAGACTATCACCAGGTGGATCTTACCTGTCACTTTTGTAAGGACAACTAACCTTACCGGCTCCGAAATTCAAATACTTAACAGGATCATTTTCTCCTCTCGTTTTTATTTCACTTAGACTCTAATATATTTCTTCTCTCTTCCACTAACAATGCAATAGAGCGTCGACCACCAACGGCATAGGGTCACTAGTCACGTCACGTTCTTGGGATCGCCTGGAGAATCCGCTTTATCAAACAGAAAGAGAGAGAGTTAGCACATCCTGATGTGCTCTGTCTCGGTGACGTACACTGACCACCACGCACTGCCACTTTCCTGTTAAAAGGAAGTGAGTGAACCTCAACAAGAACGATAGAGGAATAACACTCAGCATTCTGACCTTGCCTGACCCGTAGAACTTTATACCATGCCGGTCATATATCATGGGAGTCGATCTACCAATCGGCAAACTACATGAAGGAACTAGGATTCCATTTTCGGAAGCCTTCAAGAGTAGATCGCAGGGCCAGGATCGGCATGACATATCGACCACGTTCACTCTTTTCTCAACCCGTGGCAGTAGCTGCGTGTAAACTTCCGACTTGGGCGGGATCTCGAATGTCAAACATGAACGGGCAGGTTAGCGCTTAGAACTCGTCTGTCGATAATCGACTGCGCTCAGGAGTTTTGGTTTACTGCAGTTTTCCTCTCCTCTGACCAAATGTTCAGGCGAATGCGAGCGTTTCAAATGGAGAATTCGGCTTCAAACGGTAGGGGTCTTAGAGATTAAAAATGCCACAGGATTGAGTACGTCAAGCATTGCTTGGAGGCTTATATTTGGGATTTCGGGAAGGGATTTGAGTTGAAGAGTTGAATGTCTGACGATCTCCTGTGAGAAGGGGGAATATAGATATGCGAAAACCCGAAAAGGGTATAAATGAAGTGATAGAATCTAATGTACTCTTTTCTCATCCCGAATTGACAACACCGTAAATTAAATGTGAGACGAATTAAAGGAATTAAATCCATTAAAGGAATCTTTTCTCTGTCTTGCCGCCAGAAGTTCTGACGTGTTTCCAATAGTCACTTTTAGCATGGCAGACTTACAAAACTCTATTGGCTGGCACAAGAAGACTTGTGACGTGGTGAGCGCGGATGGTCTCATCAAGATCGGTAACTCAGCACGCCTGGATTTTCTACGTTTCGTGACCAGCCAACGCACTCCCTAAGTTTCTCACTTCTTTCCCGAGACCCCAAGTATCAGTTTTGCTTTCCACCAGATAAGAGGGTTTACTAGGTTAGACATTCGGTTTTTCGTCAATCTGTTCTGGCGTAATTAGATGTTTTCCATCAATTATAAGAATTTTCTATGTTTCACCGCCAAAACGCTTCGCCATTCAAGTTCCGAGTGACTTCTGTGTATTGAAATTGATTTTGGTTCCTGAAAAACGCGAAGTCAAGCTTCCCAGTTCTCGGTTCCCTTCGGTGCAAAACATGGAACAAAATTTGAACGAGTGCGATCGGATGTCTACTCCATCGCATAGCTGGCTGAATTTCTTATATTGGCGGCTCAGGAGATCCAAATCATGAAGCTGCGTAATCAGAGCAGTGCTCGACTAGGGAATCCTGATTGGAGGTGAGGGAACTTAGGAAATTTTGGATTCTACTTGTGGGTTTCGAGATAATTAGAAGTGGTCGGTCGTAAAAAATTTTACGTTTGGTTCCATTGCGGCCCGACATTCTTCTGGTAATTTTAGTGATTTGGGGTCGGTCACGTGCTAAAATTCGAGAATGTAGGATTTGAATAAAGAGTTAGTCCGGACTCGATCATTCTCTTGTTAGTTAATTGCAAATTTAACTGGACTTATTTATCGCTGTGAATGGTATTTTTTTCCATTATGCAAATCATGAAAAAGTTCCTAGATATTGGCTCGCACCCTATTTTACTATAGAGTCACACAGAGTCCTTGTAAGGGAAGGAAAAAAATAAACCTTGAGCCCATTAACAGAATAGGGACCCTTGTGTCCATACGAGGATCACGTCATTCTGCTTCCGTGGCCTCGATTCGAGAAGAGGGCAAATGAAATCTGTGATTACCTACACGATTTCGCTCTTGCCAAAAACGAGACCCTTTCGAATCTAGAGACCTAAGTTTGTCTGATTAGTAGGGGAAAACAATATTTACTTTCTTTGAACCTCGTCTACCTGTTGCATCGTTTTCCTTACCCTCGCTATTGCCTCTTTACCTTCGAATAGTTTTTTAACATGTTTCGTCCACTCTCGCATTTCTTGCATACTCTTCCTTCCTTCTCTTTATATGTTTGTCAAATCTTCATTTTCGCCTGACCGAAACGGCTTTCTTGACCCCTCAATGTTCTCTCACAAACTCTTTTTCCTTTTCGAGTTCTTATCCCCTCATTTTCCTCTTCCTTAACTTTTCATAACCCTTTACCAGCATGTCTTTTTTCTCCCAACACTCATAGTGGGACTCTGACTTCTCCGATACCCAGTGAAACGAGTAGTCGGCCCTCAGTAGTAGCCCTCATTTATGGTCCCACTCACTTTTGCTTCTTTCCTTCCTATCTCCTTTTAGTTTAGTTTTTTCCTTGACCTCATTAATCCCTCTAAAGTCTGGGACGCTTAAGATTTCTGAACGCAAAAGGGTCAAAGTTTCAATATGAAACCAATAAGTTTCCAGTACTTCAGAAATTGTACAATGCCTCACAGTCCGCTTCGTTCATATTTTCATGATGACTAGAGCCGGACATGTCAGGTCGCTCCATAGATTAGGCCCGTACTTTATATTATACCACGTACGGACCGTCCGAGAGAACTGACAGATTGAGACCCTTTCTCCTTCCTATGCGAACCTTGAAGTGTCGAGTTCGACGAGTCGTTCCCATGCCTTACTTGTTGTGTTATTTGTATTATTATTTTGGATGCCGGCATTTTACCTAACATTCTTGTCCCAGTGAAATAATGCTGAGCCCAGGAAGGAGAACACAAATTAAGAGTACGAGACTTGGTTAACAAAGTCCATTTATTGGAACCATGAAGTTACAATGACATTTCATATAGCTTCATTGGTCGTTTTTAGTCTAAATACAATTTTCTGCGAATATCTCTAACAAAAATATTTTATGTTCAGTCTTTCTCGTTTAGAGAGCACAATCTCATGTCCGAGAATACTAAGAAAATTTGAGATCAAACAGAAGTCTGGAGCCTGTCTCAGCGCGCCCAGATTAAGACTAGAATCAAAATGAGAAAACCTCTGGATCCTGTGACAGCGTGCCCAGATTAGAACTATATCAAAATCAAGAAGAGTCTAAAGTCTGTGACAGCGTGCCCAGATTAAAGATAAATCAAATGCAGAATCAGAAGTCTGATACATCGTACCCAAAATATATGGCTGAGAGAGAAGAATGTCTGGAGCCTGTTGCAGCGTACCCAGGATTATTACAATAAATCAGAATAACCATTGAAATAAAGAACAATAGAATCCTGGCGCCTGTATGGTGTACCTAAGGGAGGATATCTGGAGCATGTAGCAGCGTGCCCAGATAAAAAACTACGGACCTTTATCCCTCCAGAGCAGTGATCGCCACTTGGCATGTAAGTATTGCGCTTGCCCGGCGCAGCAGTTCTCATTAGCCGCTGTTGGACACCATTTAGCGCGTGATTCAAAACGGGCAAAATAAACTATTATTGGAGAAAAACTAGATAATTATTATAATTCCCACATTAATATCAGAAATGACCCAATTTGTAATAAGGGTTAGAGATGATATAATAAAACGTATGTTTTGTAAATAATAGAAAATGCACTTTTATATTCCGTAAAAATGATCTATTATTTACCCAATATATTCATTATTATTATAATTGTTCTATTTCTAACCTTAATTACAAATTACGTCATTTCTGACATTCATGTGCGAATCATAATAATTAGCTATTTATTGATCCCCAAGTTGGGATCACTGAACGTAGTACGTAATGAATGTTTGAATATAAGAAGCAGGTTTTCGAGTAAATCATTGTTGAAGGAGCGCATGGAACTAAATTGAAGATTCAAATTTTAGGAATTTTACATCATAGAAGAAAAAAGATTATTTTATAATGCTTGATAAATCTGGTTTATATTAAGAATTTCTGTTTGTAAATCAGCTGATATGTTGACAAAATTCATTTATAAAAATGGGCTCAATAATACGTATGTAGGAAGTGTTTTTTCCATGAGTTAAATTTTTATATTTTTGAAATCAAAATCGAAATAATAATAAAAATTCCAAGAATTTTGTGCTAAACCTGTATTAAAATTACAGGAGTCACAATCTTGCTCATGTTCAGCAATTCTGGTTTTAAATCTCCTGACAGTTTCACCTATATAAACCTTATTGCAACATTTGAATAATATTGAGTAAATGACGCCAACTAAGTTTTCAATGAAGCCACTGTCCTTTTTCTTTGATAAATAATTTTTTAAAGTATTCAGGTTTTCGGAATAAACTGTAATATTGAATTTCTTAATTGTATTTCTGAATCTTTCTGAAAACCTTGAACGTGTAAGGTAAAGTAACCCTTAGAATTAATTTGTTATGATTATCAATCCAATTTCTTTTTATTGCTGTTATTATGAATTTCATGAATGCGTCCAGTAATAATGTTATTAACTAAGTTAAGCGGATAGTTTTTATGTAATATTGTTTCTTTTAGTTGTTTCAAATTTTCTTCTCCTTATTTAATTCCACATAGTTTTATGCATCTGTCAACTAGGCCATTTAATAAACCTACTTCATGACGAAACAAATTGTGTGAGTTATAATTCAAATATTTTTTAGTCCAAGATGGCTACCGAGATAGTATGATAACAGTTCGTTTGATCTTGCTTTAGATTGCATTGAAGGGAAGATTATTTTAAATCACAATTTAACAGAAATAACGAAAAATGGAATTTTGATTGCTACTAGAACATTTTTTGATGGTATCACCTTCTCATTTAATAATAAATTTTATAAACCAATTCCGGGTTGTCCCATGGCTTCGCCTTTATCACCAGTTATTTTTGATTTAGTTTTACAAGACGTCGAGAATAGACCTCTTCAATCATTGAATTTAACACCTTTTTTATATGAACGTTATGTCATCATTATTATTACTTATTATTATTATTATTACCAATCTTAATTCACAAATTATAAAAACTCCAAATGGTGATTTATTAACATATTGGTACAAAAAGCCAACGAGTTATATTAAAATTATAACTCACACAATTTTTTTTGTTAAAATATAGGTTTGATAAAAGCCTTAGTTGAGAGATGCATAAAACTGAGTGACATTAAATTTAGCAGAAAAAAATTTTGAACAACTAAAAAAACACTATCACATAACAACTATCCGCTTGATTTAGATGATGAGATTATTACTGAATGCATTCATGAAATTGGTAATAATATTATTCAAGAAAAAAATTGGAATTATAACCATAAAGAATTGGATCTAAAAGTGGAAATGGCGGCCAACAGCGGCTAATGAGGACCGCTGCGCCGGGCAAGCGCAATATTTACATGCCAAAGTTTGGAGCACTGCTCCAGAGCGTAGAGCTTGGTTACTACTCGGATGGATGATCCGACTCTGGACTTCGACTTCACGCGGTTCACTCCACTTGTACACAAAAAGACATTTTGGACCAATTTTCTATCTCTTTTGAGAACGTATTGTTCCCAAGTATTTTCAGACGTTGATGATGCAAAACGTGGGACGAGCAAATACCGAAGTATGGTGCTTATTAGCCTCACCGACTACGAGAGCCGCGCGCGCTCAAGCTTGGGACTGATTCCGTCCCAAGCTTGAAGCAAACGTGTGATGTGCTGCG
>WSXT02208995.1:0-17938 GCA_011762715.2 Neuroterus valhalla
CCACGCGTCATGGGTGGCGGAAAGGCACCTCTGTCACTGGAACCAGGAAAAACTTAGGTCACACCCCTGCTCCTTTTCCCACGCGTCGTGTGGGCGGGGAGGCACCCGTGTGACTGGTCACAGAAATAATGTGAGGTCACACCCCTGCCCCTTTCCCCACGCGTCATAGGGGGCGGGGTGGCACCCCTGTGACTGGAACCAGAAAAGACTTAGGTAACGGGGGTAAACGGGTTCATTTACGCGTATAGGACGGGTTGCCGACACTCGGCGGCGTTTAACACTCGAAAACGAAAAGAGCATGATTTTTATGGTTTTTTCGTAAAAATTGAGATATCACTCATTTTCTCGAAAACCATCACTCGTAAAACAAAATGTATCCTACAAAAAATGTGTATTTCTATAAGATCTACAACTTTTATTGGTAATATTTTGCGAGATTTAGCATATTGGATATGATAAACGCAAAAAAGTAAAAAAACCACATTCTCGAATGATTTTTCCGCGATTTCACCATGAAAATCGCCTAGTCGCCAATTTTCACTATCATTTTCGTTATCAGCGCGTCAAAATACATAAGTGTACGACGTTCACCTATTCGGAACTTAATCCTGATAAAATAAAGTCTTTTGGGTTTCGATCGTGTAGAAAACTACTAATTTTGTCGACGTTTCGCGAACGTTGCAGCACGCATCTTCAGGACTGACCTAAAACCAGAGGCCTGTAGAACAAACGTGTCACGAGAGTTGGCCGAGGCACGGCGCTATCCGCGTACTTGGACTAGGATTGAATAAATGCATAGAAAAGTGTTACAAATAGTTTCTTTTTCGAACTGAAAAACATTTTCCCACAAGTTTGTGCGCGAGAAAAGGATCCTTATGGTTATCGGAATTCCTCAAACTAATAAGTACGGCTTAAAAGATTCATTTCATTGATTTTAGACGTTAATATTGCATTATTGTGTATCCTTTTCTCGAAAAAAAGAAGCTTATTATTCAAGTGATAGTGAATGAAGGCAATGGAATCGGAAATATAATAATGAGAAATTACTGTAATACATATGAATAAGTATGAAATTGCCATTTTTAGTTTCTTATCTAATCTTGAACTGGAATTTATTTGAAACCGATTACATGGAAAATTTTGGTTTCAATAGTCCCTTATATTGTTGAAAATTTAATTATCTTGTTAAGAACGTCTGAATTTAAGGTCAGAACTTCAACTGATTGTTCGAAAGTTCAACTATTTGGTTGGAATTGGACTTTTTTGTTCAAAATTCAACTATTTTGGTAGTGAATGGAGCTTTTTCTTCAAAACTTGAACTGTTCATGCAAATACTGAATTTCTGAATAGAAAATACAATTTTCAAATAAAAAGTATATATCATTGGTTTAAAATTTCAATTTTTCTGTGCGAAATTCATCTGTGTCTAAAATATCAACAATTCGGTAGAAAATTTAACTATTTAGTCAAAAATGACCTTTTTGGTTGAGAATTTATATTTTTGATTGACAATTCAACTGTTTTGGTGGGGAATTTAGCTAGTTTGGTATAAATTGAATTTTTTTTTCAATATTGAAATATCTGATGGAAAATGAAAAATTCTTGTCTCAAAATATTTTTTGATATTTTGTTCTGTTGATAAAAAAGTTCTTTTTGGCTTCACGATATTTTCTTGAAAATTCGTCTTGTTTGGTGGAAAATAAATCATGCTGATTAATTTGTTGGAATTTTGTTGAAAAGTCGTCTAATTGGTTCATAATTCAACTATCTCCTAAATAATTCGTCTTTTTTCGATGAAATCGTTTACTTTCTTGTTGAGAAGAAATTTTGTGAACGGAAATTTAATTCTTCCATTTTTGTTCAAAACTTATGTTCTTCAGTTTAAAATTCTTCTTTTGGCAGGAAATTAAAATTTTTACTTATTGTGTTGAAGGTGTAACAGTGTTCTTTAAATAATGAAAATACTGTAATACATACATGAATAAGTATGAAAATGTCATTTTTAGTTTCTTATTTAATCTTGAATTGAAATTAATTTGAAATTTTCGTTGTTTCGGAGATAGAAAAATACATAAAACTCCAAAGATTTCGAAAAATTTAAATACCTAGTATTTATGAAGAATTCAGAGATTCTGCAAGATTTCACGAAGATTACAGAAATAATTGTTGAGGCTTCGAAATAGGTGCCCCTTTCACAAAATTCTATGATTATTTTGAAAGATGCCAAGAACATTGTTAATAGATTCAATTCATTTACAATTATTTCAAAGAATTTTCAATTGATTCCAATGATTTATAGTTACCTCAGAGGATTTCGATTTTTTTGCGAGTTTAAACGATTTCAAGGCATTTGGGGAAAATTTGAAAAATTTCAAGGAATTTCTATGGATCCTAATGAATTCAAGGGAAATAAGGAGAATTTCCTAATGTTTCATAAGATACACAACAATTTTTTAGGACCTGCAAGTTCCGAAGATATTTGATAAGATTCCGAAGTATTTTATGATATTTCCGATGATTTCAAGGGATTTCAAAAGCTTTCGAAGTATTTTGATGAGTTTGCCAGCATTGCAGTAAAATATATCATAACCTTTCGTAGAATTTCACGAAATCCCATGATATTTTGATGAATTTCGGAGATTTTATTCACAAGAATTGAGGGATTTTCCAGGGTTCCAAAGATTTGTAAAGATTGTAGGAAATTGTTTGCCACTGCTTGAATTTATTTAGAATTCACCTTGAGTTCTTATTAATATATTCTAAATCATTTTGCACCTGCCTGAATTCTCAAATGAATTCTCTTCATGATTTGTCATTTATTTTCCCCTGAATTTCACTTGAATTTGCCTCCAAAATCACCTTGGATTCATATGAACATAATGGAATTTTACTTATTTCTCTTGGATCCCTCTGAATTCACTCCAATTTTGTTGGGATCAAGTCAGTTTTGCTGGATTCAGTAAAATTTTGAATGAATTAATTAATTTGAATTATTCATTCTAAACACCCTCTAACACAACAGATCAAACATTGCAAAATAAATCGATTTTTATAAGAATATTTGAATATTCAAAAAAAATATAATTTCTTTTTATAAAAATT
Organism: Neuroterus valhalla; assembly: GCA_011762715.2. Classification (NCBI taxonomy): domain Eukaryota; kingdom Metazoa; phylum Arthropoda; class Insecta; order Hymenoptera; family Cynipidae; genus Neuroterus; species Neuroterus valhalla. Next base: position 3,103 of record WSXT02208995.1, read on the forward strand.
GAAAGAGTTAAACTTCAAATTGAAAAAATCAATTTACTATAACAAAAAAAAACGGATTTCCAACAAAAGAGTTCATTTTTCAACCAATGTGGTGAATTTTCAAAAACATTATAAATTTCCAAACAGAACAGTTACATTCCAAACCAAGAAAATGAATTTCCACTAAAAAGATGAATATTCAACTGGAGCACTTCCATTTCCAATCATGAAGGTGGATGTTCATACAAGAAGTTTAATTTCCAAATAGGAAGAATGAACAGTAACATTTAAACTTAAAGGAAAATAAATTAACTTCTACTGAAAAAGATAAATTGTCAACGAAAATTTGAATACTCAAATTTAAAAATGAAAAAAAATGGATGTTTAACTACACCAATGAGTTTTTAACTCAAACTAGGGAATTTACAATTGGAATAAAATAAATTTTCAGTGAAAAAAAATTACTTATGATACAAAGAATAACTTTCAACAACAAAAGAACTAACTTCAAAACAAATTATTACATTTTTACACAAAATGATGGAGAATCAAATGAAATTGTAAATGTTTGACTGGAGTAGTCGAATTTCAAACCAGAAAGAAGAATTTTTGACTGAATTATTGAACATTCAACAAAAATATTACAATTTTCGACAAAAAATTCATTTTAAACCAAACATAAGAGTTTTTAACTGAATCAATTTTCGACTAAAATGAAAAATGTTTGACTGTATAACTTGAATTGTTAACCGTAAAGAAGATTTTATGGAGAAGAATAATAACTTTCAAAGAAAGATAATGTTCCACCAAAAAATCGATTCTTCAACAAAATATGTGGAGTTCCAACAAATTGATGGAATTTCCAATTTGAAAAGGAAAATAAAAACAGAATTGGTGAATTCCGAAGTAGAAAAGATCAATTTTCTACTAAAAATTAAACAGTTAAATTTTCAGTTGAAGAAATCGATTTTCAACCAAACTGATAAATTTTCAGGTATAATGATGAATCTTCAACGGGAACATATTTTTCTAAGCTATGAGATGAATTTCAAATCATAAAAATCGATTTTCTACAAAGAAGGCGATTTTTCACGAAGTAAAAAAATTCTCAAAGAAATAGTTTTATTTTCAAATTCCGAAATCTATGTTCAACTAAATACTTGAATTTTCACCAAAGGAATATGAATTTATTCCTAAAAAGTTGTAACAATTAAAACCAGAGGTAAATTTTGAATCGGAATACTGCAACTTTATCATAAAAATTTGATTTTCAACAAACAAGTTTAAATTTTAAACAAAGAAGTTGATTTTTCAACTAAAAAAGGATAAATTCGCAATGAACAATGTAGGAAAGCTTTCTTTCAAAATTCAGAATTATAACTAGTTTAAAAAGATCCCGTTCCATATAAAAAATTCTCTGTTCCAAGTGAAATTCTACTTCTTCAATGAAACTCCCTGCCCTAAAATGATATCTACAATTATTTTCTGAAATTTCCTGTCCCAAGTCAGATAAATGAGGAAAAGCAAATAAAACATGATAAATACATTTCTTGGGAAAAATGAAGATAATAATTCTTTCTGTAGTTTGGGCTTTCATCAATTCAATTGTCAATCTAAGTCAGATAAAAAAATCTCACAGAGCAACAAATTTGCAAGATGTTTTTCTTATAATGGGAAAAAAATAAAAATGCATCATCTCATGACGTACAGATATATTTAAACATTTTGAGAATCAGAATGAAGGAACGTTAAATTCAAGGTTTTTAAATTTAATTCCCGGTCATTTGCCGGTCTGCCCCGGTTTCCCGGTCAAGTCGCCACCCTGAATGTTATTGTCCCTGCATCGTTTCGAGACGGCTAAGGATGTTAGCAGCTTACTTTGATAAGACTTGAGCTCACTAAAGTTGTTAGTTGAAGTGATAAAACTCTCCCCGTAGAGTTCTTTGATAATTTTCATGTTTTCACGATGATCCATAATGACCCATTATGATATATAATAACAACATAACCTGGAACCTCATTTTGAGGCCAGTCCTGAAGATGCGAGCTGCAACGTTCGCGAAACGTCGACAAAATTTGTAGTTTTTGTACGATTTTTAAATTATTCTCCAAAACGAATATTTTGAAAAATGGCAACATTCGGTGACGGTACATCGAACGCGAAGTGTCGGATTTCTGTTCTATGAACAACATTACATTAACTTAACACGCCAAAAACTGCTCCAAAAAGAAAACCTGTCAGTCTGAAACTGACTAAAGGCTTCTCCGAAACGATGCCAGATGGCACCTCTGTAGACAACATTTTCAACATCCTAAAATCACCTTTCCCCTGCATCACCAAATTAAAAGTTCTCTTACCTCTCTAAAAACAAACTGAAGTCATAGTTCGCAATGAATTTCCATCAATCTTCCAAAGTATCTCTTCTTTTCAATAAAGGACGCAAAAGTTCCAAGTGATTTTCCATAATCAGAAACAAATTCCCCCGGTCCATAGATAAATTTTTATGCCGATCTCCTATATAGGCTTTTCAAGATGAAGGACCTATGAGCGAGAGGTAAAAGTAAAAAACATCAATATCGAGCACACAGTTTCGTTATTGCTGAAGCAATCTCAATATCGAGGAAAGCGAGATGGTGCGGTGGTATTGGTCATGAAAGTTCGAGGAGCGGCGTCGCGACGCCTCGAAAGTATCGTCTTGGATTCAGAAAGTTCTCCAAAGCTCGACCTGCCGTAAACAAGGAGCGCTCGTACGTATCCACCCTTATTCCTCCCTCCCGGGCTCCAAAACGCATCCACTTATCAGTAGAGAAAGAAGAATAGTGGAACTGCACCAAAACGCACAGACGAATGCGGATGGCGGTGTTCGTAAGTACTACGTTTTCAGGAAGAATAAACGATCCCTTGTACCATAGACGCTCCCTAGACCCAGATTCCAAATACCCAGACCACTTTGACCGCTTGCCAAGCCCGCAATTCTTAAACGCTTTTCTGCATCTTCCACCGAGAGATAATCTATTTCAAAAGAAGAAATGCACAAAACCAGGTGAATAATTCAAGGAGATTACTGTTAGCTTGAGAGGACGAAAACAAGGGATATTTAACACCCGTTCGCAAGGAGCATGACAAATATTCTCATGAAATATTGTGCTTGACTGAGGATTAAATTTTTAGAGAAAGCTTTTTATAATACAAGCATACGCAAAATGGCAACATGAGCCGGAAGCTCGAGTCGGAAGATAGCGCACGAGTAGCGATTGCCGATGTACGCGTACGCGTACATTTAGTCCATTCTCAAAATAAATGCGTTTTGAAATCCTCATGCACCAATATTATTCTCGCACAGTCTGCTGGAATGATTAGAGCACATTGCATATTATTCGGAGGCATGGGAATTCCTACTTTCGAAAAGAGTATTGCACAATAGTAGATTATGCACCTAGGGGGAGAAGAGGGACTTTTCCGACGAGTGTATGTTTTCAGTACAAGTCGTAGTAGTACAGTCAGTCTGTCAAATTTTTTGGAAAAAAATACCATAAAACATTTTTTTAAGGAAATCACCAGAAGATCATTCAAAAAACTTAACCTGAAAACTGCGGAATCGTTCAGGGGCGGGTTTTTGAGGAAACTCAAAAAGTTGTTGGCTCTGATATATCTCGGAAATAATACGTTTTTGGGAAGGTACTAATTTTAATCGCAAAACTGTCGATGAATAAGTTGTTTGTCTCAAAGAACCTACAAAATTTTCAGAAAAACTTTTCTTGTCCGACTTACCGTTCACGAGTTATAGCGTGACAAACCTGTCGCCGTAGATTTCCCATTATTTCCGACGAGGGCGACGTTAGTGCGGGTACATAATAAATCATTACTTCAGACTGAAGGAATAATATTTTTGTAAGTAGGACTTTCGAATTATTCCTGATTATGATAAATTGTTATTCTGAATTATTATTTAATAATAATAATCTTTTTCCAAAGCTATGCTGACTTCAGTATTAAACGTGATTTAAGAAGGTTCTCAAATTTTTATACCAAACGAAGTGTACAAAAATGTGCTGATAATTGTTGTTGAGCGTGCAACTTTTTTGGTACTTTAGCGCCATCTATTAATTGCACTTTTTGTCACCGCATCTCGACTCAGTGAAGAAAGTTGTAGAAAACAGTGCATTATGAATGTTTTTCCAGCGATTTCCGCAAAAAAAGTTTTATGGTATTTCTTTCCAAAAACAGCCTTTTTGTGATAGATTGCCTGTACTACTTGGCGCATACGATATTTTTTATAACAATTGCATGATTTCCGACATTTCTCGAAATACAGTCATGATTTCAGCCAATATTGGTGTTCGAAAAAAGATAGCATGATCGCAAAGAATTTAAGAAGTTCAAGATTCGATATGAAAATTTCTATAAATTTTCGGAAATCCATGGAAATTTTTGGTAATTTCTGGTAATTTTACAGGAAGATATGGTAGCTCACCATATATGAACCAAAATTCAAAATGATAAATTTCCATAAACTTCCAGAAATTTATGAACATTTTCCGTAATTTATAGTAATCTTACAGGCGATTTGTGGTAAATTAAGATAGATTACCCCAAATTCGAAAAAGACGCCAATGAATTTCCAGAAATTTATGTAAATTTTCGGTGATTTATGGTAATTTCATAGGAAAATATGATGACTCGACATAAATGAGCTCGAGGACGCTCGGGCGCTACCTCACCGAGCGCCCTCCAGATGTATTTCTATGTACCGAATTTCGTTCATTTGACTTCGTGATCAGCGACGTCCAAAACTTCCGACTATAAATTTTGGTTGAGATATCACAAGAAACAACAAAGTTGTGCAAACTCAAAGTTTCTCAAAACTTTGAACGCGTTTATCTCAAAACCATGTTCTGCGTTTGTTTTTCAATCCCCGAGCTCGTTAATTTCCTCCGATATCTAATTCCAATTGTGCATCAAAGGAAATACTTTTTTATGTGTTTGTTACCTGAATTCGACAAGAAAAATTGTTTATTAATCATTTTTAAACGGGGTCAAAGTAAAAAAAAAATGGTGAAATTTGACTTTTTTTCAAGTATTGATAATTTTCATTTTTCTTGGTCCAAATTGAATAAATTTAGGTAACAGATACAGAGAATCACATGAATTTTCATTATATGTTTTTAAAATTAATTTCGGATCATTACAAAAAGCGGAAACCTTGAATAATAGCTGCGAACGCGATTTAGTGGAGCAGCCATCTTGAAGCCGCCATTTTGAATTTTCCACAAAAAAAATTCAATATTTTTCTGTAACGATTGACAAGTGAATGTATCTTCAATTCGAGTTTCTATGTCTTTCCACTTTTCCACAATTAATTGGTAAACTTTGCCCTATTTTCAAAAAAATCTGGTGGAGGGTCCCCTTAAGATAGATTAACCCAAATTCGAATGAAAATGTCTATAAATTTCCGTAAATTTATGGTAATTTTACAGGAAAATATGATGACTCATCATAAATCACCCAAAATTCAGCTCCGGTCATTTATGGTAATTTTCTGGGAAATATGGTGCCTCACCATAAATTACTCAAAATTTAATTTTTAAAATTTCCAGAAATTTATGAAAATTTTCCGTAATTCATAGTATTCTCACAGGCGATTTGTGGTAAATTAAGATAGATTACCCCCAAATTCGAATAAAAATGTCTACAAATTCACGGAAATTTATGGAAATTTTTTGGTCATATATGGTAATTTTCTGGGAAATATGGTGCCTCACCATAAATTATCCAAAATTCAATTTTCGAAATTTCCAAAAATTTATGAAACTTTTCCGTAATTCAAAGTATTCTTACAGGCGATTTGTGGTAACTTAAGATAGATTACCCCCAATTGGATTCAAAAATGTCTATAAATTTCCGGAAATTTGTGGAAATTTCAGGTAATTTATGTTAATTCTACAGGAAAATATGACGACACACCATAAATTACCCAAAGTTCAGTTTGAAAAATTTCAATAAATTTCCAGAAATTCATGAAAATTTTTGGTAATTTATAGTAATTTCACAGGTAATTTATCATTACTCAAGATAAGTAACCCAAAATTCAATAAAAAAATTTCCATAAATTTCCGGTTATTTTTCGAGTTATGTATGATTACTTCCCATAAATTACCGTAAAATTTTATTATTTGCAACCAAAATTTCCTCAAAGTTTTTACAGTGAGTGAGATGATTGTCGTAAAATGAAAGATAACAGATGTATAATTTTCATAATTCATCTCTGACGTCACTTGTCACTCCCTAGGGAGTAAAAAGTAGAGCTTCAACCCTGCATGATTGGCATTGAAAAGGTCTGAAATCATGCATGTGTCATAAAAAATATATTTTAGTACGAATCTCAATGCATTATATATTTATATTCTACTCTTAAATGACCTCATTTCGAATGAGAATATAACGCATCACTTCAAAAGAGTATTGAAAACTATCATTTTTGAGATTTTGAACATTTAAAGCATAAAAGATACACATCATTTGAAGAAAATTCAAAAAAATGTAAGCGATTTTGTGAGAAAAATCATCAATTGGAAATATTGCTATTGAATTGAAATCACGACGAAATTAAAAAAAAAATTGTTATATACTTTAGCTCAAATAATTTTTCTGCATTTCTAGGATTATTACGAGTGACATAATGATCTTAGGTAAGTTTCAGCATCCGCTTTGCGAGTTTGCAAGTTATATTATACTCGTACTGCGAACTCGGTAAGAACAGCAAAAAAGCTCCGCTCCGTCGGTAAAATGATGCAGATTACATCCTGAGGCACAAACTCTATTCAATTATGGTTAGACGAGGTGTTGAAGACCTATGATCCGAAGAACAAACTTTGAAGAAGTAATAAGAATTTTATAAGAATAATAAACGATTATACAAATTATTAACTTTTACTTTAACAGATATAAATATAAAGTTCAAATCAATAGCTTGTTCAATTGAAAATTAGAAATCTTCTTACTTGGACAAGCTCATTTCTAAGACAACATGACAATTACACATTTTTTCAGAATGGAATATTCCTAAATGTAAAAAATTTAAAAGCTGAAACTGTTGAAATTTGAATAAATCAGAGAACGTAGCCGCAAATCTGAATATTCATAAACTCAGAGCCATGGAAATCTAATAATAGTTTATTTCAAGTAGTTAAAATTGGACACGTGCAAAGTTGAACAACTGAAATTTTCTGAATTGAACAATCAGAACTGCTTATAGTTTTAAATATGGAAAATTATACTTTTTTCAGCAGTAAATCTTCCCATCGTTCAAACAGATAATAAGTTTTTATTCTTTAATTTTCTAACAACGAGGGTTCTAATTTTAAAGTATTCGATTCGGAATGTTTCATATGTGAATATTGTTCGATTAAGGGCGCATCGGATTCTTATTTATTCACGCACGACATTTCTATATTTCCTAGGAATATTTGTTTAATTTTGATATTAAATGTCTTGGGAAGAAAATCATCATAAAATTAGATAATGGAAATTATAAACTGAATAATGATTTCAAATTTGTTGTCCATGGTCAGTTCGGAAAAAAGGCGGCATTTTTCATTTTTGCCCAGGGGCGGCAGATTCCCAAATCCGACTCTGCTTCTAATTGAGCAATTTGATACTCAATACAAAGGAGTCCAATTTTATTCAAAAATTGAATAAATATTCAACATTGGAGAAATATTTAACAACTGCATAAAACTACTGCATCGAAAATTACCATTTATGGATGGCGTTCCAAAAGGTTATAAATAATACTATGACTATGTTTCAATAGAGGTCAAGAACTTTCTCGGGAATAGAATTTTGAATTGAAAAAAACACGTAGTTTTTGTTAAAAGGGCAAAAAGCATTTAAAAAATCCATTTTGTAGCCAAAGTGTACGAGATAGGAAAAAATGTTCTGAAATAAGATTGTTCAAATTGAAAAAATTTACAAATGTATCCTTATCCATTTTTCATAGGACGCGCAGTTTTTGGTTTATTGAAAAAAAAATATTGAAAATGAAAAAATCCATCTCGCGGCTAGAATGTACGAGGCAGGAGAAATGTTTGCCATCAAAATTTTTTTACTTTAAAAAGATCTACATACACTGAAACCCCGATCCTATAACGGCTTCGGGCTTGGGTATCGACGGCCGTCATACAGGATCGAGGGAGCTGAAATGTAAACAGTTAGGGCCGAATACACGTGAGAATGGCGGAGAGTAGAGCGAGGAGAGCGAGGAGAGCGCCCCTCTCCAAACCCCCCGCACCGTCTCGTCAACGAGCTCACTTCGGAGGATTGCGACGTTCGGGTGAATTCCGTTCGGGGTTTCAGTGTATTTTCCTGAACTATTTTCTCATGAGAAGCATACTTTTTTTGATAGTAAAAAACAACATTTCGAATAAAAAAGTCAAGTCCCGCACAAAATTATACGACATATAAAAAAAATGTTGGAATGAAAAATTGTTTACTTCAAAAAGATACATAAATTGTGATATTCATAAAACAAGATGAATGAAATTTTTTTTTCAATATCAATGCTTGTTATGATTTGTTATATAATAATTAATATTCAAGTAATCATGATAAATAAAATCTATGCTTTGTTTTGCGTCATCTGAACAAGTTGTCCCGGACCAAAGTACAGGAATTAATATATTATACATTCATTATGTATTAAAGACGTTTTGAACAAATTCAATCGAGTGCGAAGCACGAGACAGGCAATGAGAATGTGTTTGTAAAAGCCGTAGGAGCTTTAACAAGAGATCTATAAATAAATTTACCGTACAAAGACCGACCGCGTAACGCGTCCCAAATTAATGACCGAGTGTGAAGCGCGAGGTGCATTCATTATCGATCGCGGAGCGCGAGATACAAACTTATAAAGTGTCATTTCTAAATCACTATGTGTTCAATATTTCAAGAGTAATTATAGAAAGAGGCCGTTTGTGAAATTCGCGTATGGACGGAAATTTCAATCAGATCAGAGGATTCCTTTTTTCTGGTTCGAGTACATGTACTGAAAAGCATTTTTTATTTTTTCTTCAAAATTTCGATTATGCTTGGTGCTGATAAAAAAGTTTCAATGGACCGAATCCGTTTGAAATCAGGCAGACTTTTATTTTACCAGAATAAGTTATTTTTATGTTTTTTTCAAAATGTGGGGAGACTAATATTGTCTTCATTTGAAATCCGCTGAAAAATTGATAAAATATAGAAAATGAAGGGAAAAGCAGCGGTTTTTCTGAAAATATTAGGTCACATTTCTCCAAAACGCCTTCTACTTTTCGCTAAGATTCTGCGTTCTGAATCGGTACATCATTATATAAGCAAGGCATTCCGTGGGTTTCATGCGAACTGAACTAATTTTATGGTGCCGCGAATTTTTTCTCACAAGAGTTCAATCTTTGTATTTTTCTTACAAACAACGACCCATTTAACAAGATAATAAAAAAAGCGTTGCTCGTTTTCAAAAGTTTTACCAAAACCAACTCTCATTCTTTCATGATGTCTTGCATCGTTCGTGAGAAAAATTTCAAAAATTCTGTTTGAAGAAAAACTTCTTGTCACCGCAAGGATCACTTGGCCTGCATAAAACTTGCGGAATATCTTCTTCATTTAAGCAGATGTTTTTCTTGAATTAAACAAAAAAGTTTTCCCAAGGAGACGAAGTAGGATTAAATGGAAAATTAACTTTTATATACTTTTTTCTCTACAATTTTTGCTCATGTAAATATCAAGAAACTTTTGGTACATATTATGATAGCCGAATAGTTTTTGGGACTACGAGAATTTTTCTTTCGAAAAATAAATTTCTTCAATTTTCCTTGCGAAGTATGCAAGTTAATATAAAAGAGTTAGCAAAATTTTGTGTACAATTTTCGTAGAAAAGTCAACTTTCCCTGTATCATTTTTTCGAATTGCATAAAAAAATACAAAAATTCCTTTTTTGGAGAAAAAGTTCTTGGGGCGGCATATTTGGTTTGACCCGCTAAGAGTTTATGCCTTCCTAATAAAAGTACTGATTTACCAAAAGAATCAAAGCAAAAAAAAGTAGGTTTTTAAAGAAAATTGACTTAAAATATTTTCAGAAAAACCATTTCTTCCTTTTGCTTTTATCTCGTAATTTTCAAATATACTGGGACTCCAATAATGGCCAGGCTTCGGGTACGGTCTTCGTTCCTCAGAAAAAAAAACATATTGAGGAATCAAATGATTCTGTGACATGAAGGTGCTTCGCTAACCTCGCACATTCCGAATTGGCGAGGTATTTCAATTTTGTTCTCGCTCTAGTACATTATCTGAATGAGACTGCTGCGAGCCTCTTGATATCTCCTTGTGTTGAAGCTCAACCCCTCATACCAAACCTCAAATGCTTGCGAGTAAGACTTGAGTTGGCAGGAGCTCAAAGTGGTGGAGTTCTAGATATGCCGCGACGCGACGAGGTACCATGGAACTTGGTTCTCCATTCTGAATGGTTCACGGAGGACCTGAACCGTTGGCTCTGACACTGAAAGGGTGAAATGACACTTGGCTTAGGAAAGGGTTCGGTTCGAAGTTAAGGGAGTCAGTATCCTGGGGTCGAGGTTAGGAAGGAAAAGGAAGGACTTTCACATGCAAGCAAGTCACTCGAATGAAATGAACTTAATATTGAATTGAATTGAACTCAACTGATTCAGGCTACCTCTCAGGCGTTATTGCATTTCCTATCTCTTCCGGAAGCTTTAGTTAGTCAGGCTTATTCATTTCAGTTCAGGTTATTCGTGAATACTGTGGAGGGAGAAGATCATAATCATAAACTTCTCTCCCCACGAAGAGGCGTATGAATAGTCCTCAAATCCTAATTTCCCTCATTTTCGGTCTACAGACTTGGCCGAATAATGAATTACTTCAATATTTTCCTGAATCGTCGTTTCCACTCAGTTTCATTCCTTAAGGGAGTATGATGGATAAGACTAATAAAAATGGGAATAACTTGTAATTTTTACTGAACGTGTGTTATAGGTCACTTGAGCTTTGGTTCAATTTTCGTCACCCTTTTCAAACTCAAGAAATTAATTATTGAAAATAACATAAGTTACGAATGAATTAATATGTTACTTTTAGTTTTCCGAGAAAAAATAAAAAATTTGGGCAGTATACAACTCGCTCCTGACCTGCTCGAGAAAGTTCCAGGCCGTAGCTAATGACTGTGATAAATTACCTGAGTGACAGGAGCCTACGTCCCTTTCACTGCACGAGTGACACACCTGTCTGCTCTTCTACTGTTCTCTCTCAAGCAATGTCTAGCCCTACCCTTCCCTGCCCTTATTAAACATTATAGTTCCATGAAACAACTTCTATTATTGTTATAAACAATCTTTAAATACAAATTTACTTATTCGGCATATCTTTGCATCGAAAAATATTCTTTCCTGTGAAATCATTTATTTTCATCTGAAGAACAAGAATATTACACATTATAGTTCCATGAAACAACTTTCGTCATTGTTATAAACAATCTTTGAATACAAATTAACTTATTTGGCATATTTGTTCTTCGGAAAATTTTCTATCTTTTGGAATCACGTGTTTTCATCTGAAGAACAAGAATATTATACATTATAGTTCCATGAAACAACATTTTTTATTGTTCTAAACAATATTAAAATGCAAATTTAAAAGAGGAGACATGTGCCTCTGGTTCTCCAAGATAAGAATAAATGATCCCACAGAACAAAAATTTCTATTCATATAAATGCCAAATAAATGAATTTGTTAATAAAAATTGTTTATAACGATAACAAATGTTGTTTCATGGAACTGTAATGTATAATATTCTTATTTTTCAGATAGAAATAAATGATTCCACAGAAAAAAAAAATGTCTACGCATATAAATGCCAAATAAGTGAATTTGTGAATAAAAATTGTTTATAACAATTACAAATGTTGTTTCATGGAACCTTAATGTGTAATATTCTTGTTCTTCATATAGAAATAAATCATTCAACAGAAAAATAATCTCCTACGCACATAAATGCCAAATAAGTGAATTTGTTAATAAAAATTGTTTATAACAATGACAAATGTTGTTTCATGGAACTGTAATGTGTAATATTCTTGTTCTTGAGATAGAAATGAATGATTCCACAGAAAAAAAATTTTCTATGCATATAAATGCCAAATAAGTGAATTTGTTAATAAAATTGTTTATAAAAATGCAAAATGTTGTTCCATTGAACTATAAAGTGTAATATTCTTGTTCTTAAGATGAAAATAAATGGTTCCACAGGGAAGAACACTTTCCAAAGCATGGATAGGCCGAATAAGTAAATTTGTCTTTAAAGATTGTTTATAACAATGACAAAAGTTGTTTGATGGAACTACAATGTGTAATATTCTTGTTCTTCAGGTGAAACTATATGATTCCACAGAAAAAAAATTGTCTCTGCATATAAATGCCAAATAAGTGAATTTGTTAATAAAAATTGTTTATAACAATGACAAATGTTGTTTCATGGAACTCTTATGTGTAATACTCTTGTTTTCAGAAGGAAATAAATATTTCCACAGAAAAGAGAAATTTTCAATGCGAAGATATGCCAAATAAGTGAATCTGTTATTAAAAATGTTTTATAACAATGACAAATATTGTTTCATGGGGTCTAATGTGTAATATTCTTGTTCTTCAGATGAAAATAAATCATTCCACAGGAAAGAAGATTTTCCAAAGCATATATATGCCGAATAAGTAAATTTGTATTTAAAGATTGTTTGTAACAATGACAAAAGTTGTTTCATGGAACTATAATATGTGATAAGGGTGGGGGGGAGTAGGACTAGACATTGCTTGAGAGAGAGCAGTAGAAGGGGAAACAGATGTGTCACTCGTGCAGTAGAAGGGACGTAGGATCCTGTCACTCAGGTAAGTTATCGCAGTCATTAGCTACGGCCTAGACCTTTCTCGAGCAGGTCAGGAGCGAGTTGTCCATCTCCCGAAAATTCGATGGCTATGAGGAATAAATCAGGGATACGGATTACGAGAAGTTGACCTAGGGATGTAAAGTTGCGAAACAATTAAAATTATAGAGATGAAAAGTAAGCCTTTTATGTTTCACGTTCATTTTATTTATACAAACAGAAAATCGCCTTTTGATCTGTGCTTTTCGGTTTACGCCCTTGGCCATAAGGAACAAATCAGGGTGCCGTATTATGAAAAGTCGACCTACAGATATAGAATCGTGAACGTATGGCTATAGTGTATAGCAGAGAGTTTTCTCACTACAGTGAGGCACTGTATTTCAGTTTATTCCCGTTTCATTTGCTATTCATAAGAGTTGCATGCCTGGTACAGTTGCTGTTGGGAACATGATAGCTTCGGGGGACAAACCTCGACCAACAGAGACTGCAGAATGCCCTTTGCGACTTTCGCCAATTCCCCATAGACATCACGGGCGGCCTTGCTTTTATTTTCTTTTTGTTACAAAAGGAGAAAATATGTTCAGAACCAGTTACAAACATTTTTGTAAAAGTCGAGCATGAAGGCTTTTCAGTAATTTTTAATATTTATTTCGAGAACCTGTATAATCATTACAATCCAGATTTAGATTAAAGAGGTTCTAGGAATAAATATTGAAAGTTACCGACAGAGGGGAAATTTTTATACGGGCAGAACCAGGTCCTGAAAAGGTTGCCGAATTATTTTTAAGGCCCGGACAATTAAATCTTATTAGTATTTCGTCAAGCTCGAAATGAAAAAGGCCGTACATGGCATTCTTACATGGCCCATGCTAGGCACCCTTTTAGGGATCTTTTTGATAGGTAAGGCTTCTTTCAGGTCTTTACCTTATCTTTTTTCAAATCCCTATGAATATAGGCTGCGCATGCGTGCTCGAAAGAGCTTTAAATTGTCCCTTACCTAAAAATCATTCACTCCTCATTGTCTGCACATTCCACGCACACGACTGTATCGCGATTTAATTTTTCATTTACTCGTATAACGATTTTTCTAACTCGATCTATTTAATTAATTATTCATGTTTTTCACTTTATTAGATTTTTCTATTGATTTGAAATTATTTTTTTCCATCTTTGGTCTGCTATTACTGGATTTGGACATCGTTAGAATCATAAGAAAAACTCTCCGTCTCATTCTGATACACTGCTCTCTCAATCTAAGTCCTCCCGCGCTCAGTCATTTCGAGAATTTTGCTCGTGGACAAGAGGCGCTTGCCACGCCCCATTCTCGGCCAATAGAATGTGTATTCACGTTGAAGCTCTCGTGATTATGATTTTTAGTTTTCACGATTAAAACAAAAATTATGTATCTGATCGAAACAGAAACTATGTATCTCACCAAAAAATAGTACGGAGTAAATTTGTAGAACTTCTGAAGATTATTAATGTTGTTAGTCAAAATGTTTTTCTTGTCTTTTGAAATCTTTCTGAGCGAAGTACTCAATTTTCGAATGCTTCATCCGAAACTATTCATTTTGAGGCTCTAATTTCAATATGAGAAATTTCAAATCACTTGCATTTGCAATGAGTGTTGATAAAGGGAACATAAAAACAAACTAAGAAGTTTTTGTGGTCATAATTCTTGTTCAATATTTCACAAAACTAGTTTTCACATGGAAAACGACATGCCGGTGGGAGAGTTTTTAAATTAGAATTTATCCAAGTCCGAATATCTTGAGATACCAATTTTCTGCATTCTCATGAGGAGAAATTCTAAGGGATCTCGAGAAAGGCGTTGCGATCGGTTGGAGTTCAGCGGTTCCGTAGTCACAAAGTTCTTCCAATATAAGCGTTAAGTTTTTTCTTGGAAGAATTGAAGTTTTTTTCACTAGAT
>WSXT02209006.1:0-17937 GCA_011762715.2 Neuroterus valhalla
CGATTATATATCAGCCATGAATAAATAGTCGCACAACTGTCAAAACCTACTGTCAGATTGATCTTATGTGTTGCCGAAATATTATATTGAGCTGATGCCCCCATAAAAGATGGCGGCTCAGCCTTCAATTAGATTTACGACTTTCCACTGGATTGTGCATCCAGTGTATTATATATAGAGATCAGTGTTCCAAGTTCAGTACCAACTTTTGTACGGGGCTCTCGTGCACTTTCCAAGACATGTAAAGTGTTTTGAATTTTTGATTCATAGAACTTAGAAATCATGGACTGTTGAAGATTTCAAAGAATTTCCAGATGATTTCAACAGATATTAAAAATTCCTTGATAATATATAATGTTTCCATGAATACCGAGGAATTTCACAAAAATCGAGGGATTTCTTTCTCTCGAAGATCTGAAGAGTTCTTCAAACATATTTTAGTGTATAATATCACAGGAATTGAAAAATCCCATGTGGTTTTAAAAAATGTGCCTGAATTTCGGAAGATTTGGAAGAAGTTTATCGAATTTCCAAAACTTCCAAAGATATCAATAATAATAAGTTTTCTAGTCCGGCATATTTTGACATTTACAAATTTTCTTTTCCGGCAAGATTTTTTTTCAACTTCAGATAATTTTTACTCTTCATCATGATATTATGATACTCAATTTCTAAATAAACATAAACAGTCATAAACTCAAAAAGACTCAGAATACAATTTTATTTCCCATACCAGGTAGTTTTCTAATTATCCAAAATTATATTTCAAGGTCTCTCCAAGTAAACATGATTGCTTTAAGAAACATAATAAATCTTTATTGATTGATGTCTCGTGATCTGTCGCATTTCAAACACTTTTCCAGCTCACTCTTTACAAAAAAATACATGTCAGCGACTGGTCACATCCCAGACCCTTTCCTAGCTCGCCCTGTAAAAGAAATAAAAGTCAGCGACTAATCACCAGAAAAAAATTGGTTTCATATCAAACCCTTTTTCGACTAGCCCTTTAGAAAAGTACATATCAGCGACTGGTCACAGATTCCACAACTGTTCGGAAATTAGAGTAGTATCATGGAAAGTGATGAGTAAATCTTAGTATGCTTTTAGCTTTCAGTGTTTTCGATTACGATAGTGTGTGTCTATCTATAAATTATTATTCCTACTTATATGATAAAGTGGTAAAATATTGTACTATTTTGCTAAAAATGCAACAAAATTTTTCCGGACTAGAAAATTCAAGTCCGACCACATTGTAATTTCACGGGATGTCCAGAAATTTTGAATTTCGGCCCCTCGGTGAATGCATCAATTCAGTCCGACAACACTCTGACCGTGTATTGGAATATTATAACATCAATTTGGTTGGAAAACTATAAAAAAAACTTATATTTCACAGAATATATTCCCTGGAAATCTATAAGTTGTAAATTCAAGTATATTAAGCACTTAATCTAGTAACTCCATTTCAAAGGCTACAATATTTTTTGAAATAGAATAAATACTCTTTAGTACGCCAAACAATTTTCATAATAAAAGGATAAACTCATTTTCGAAAAAAAATTTGGATAAATTTTTTACTCTTCTCTTTTATTGACTTGTAAAAATCTTTCTACAGTTTTAAGTAAAAGATCAGTATCATGAATCATGGTAGGCAGGGATTCTTTTGGTATATATTTCACTAAGTTCTGAAGTTTCTCTATATTTGCCAGGAGTCGTTCTTTGTCACTTTCAAGATGTTCAACAGGAACAGAATCAATCTGTGGACTATTAGGAAATTCATAATTTCCTTGAACTTCAAAACTTCCTTCAAAAATTTCTTCACAACCAACTATTGGAACTTCACTGTCATCACATGTTTCTAATTGGAAATCCGAGACATCATTGTTCTCTTCATCATTTTTCTCTGGCGCAGGAATTCGCCTCTTCTTCTTTCCAAGTCGAAGAGGTTCTATTATAGGTTTATTGAATCGGTCATAAGGAATCCCGTCTTTGACGCGGCCTGCGAGAAACGCTCGTTTCATCTTTGAACTCATGTAAGCAAATTCATAGGATTGTGTATGTCCAGTATGGGTTTTTTGATAAACGACGTGAATTCCCTTATCATCTTCCTTAAGCTTCATTACAGCTGGGCAGCACTTCCCTATTTTCACTGACTTTTTGATCCTAGCGGTTTTAGGATTTTGGGATTTTTGTGACACGCCCGATCGATGGCAGACATAGTAGCACCGTTTTTTCGATACAGATCTCCTGATGAACCTAGAAAGCGTTTCTGATTCCTTTTGTGCTTTCCAGGTCTGGAATTCTGCAAGTTGAAGAGAAACATTGTTAATACTTAGCGAGCTATGCAACAAAAAAATACGCTTTCCAAGTTTCCCCGATCTACTTTTGGAAGAATCCAAAGTTTATTTTCAAAAATCTTCAAGCAATTCTATTGAATTTCAACACATTCTACTGTTCGAAGGCTGATTCTGGGGTGGGAAGGCATAAGAGCTTAACGAACACTTTCATGAAAATTCAGATATTATAAGTTTTGGGTAATTGCTCTTCAGAGCACTGGAACTACTAACTACGTGTTCTAAAAATGTAATGTTCATAATATGTTTATGAAAATTTTGGAAGATATATTTGGATCATGCTCTTGCCGCATTTGAAAAGTTGTCCACGATTGATGTTTTTTTGTTAGATTCAAATTTTACCCACCTTCACCCAGAACTGATACAGCACGGAAATGTACAAAAACCTACGATTTTTTATTATTGTTTTCACCGAAAAAAAACTATTTCCGAATCCAAAAGAAATTTTCATACGAATTCATGGAAATTACTCCCAGTTATGCTGGTCCGCTTGCTACTAATATTATCGAGAAATTGTTCAAAACTTGCAATTTCAATCATAAATTTTTCGTACTAAAAAATTCAATTCGCATCAATTCGAAAATTTAAAATTCGCCGCAAAGTATAGAAATAATTATCAAGGCTTTAAAGTAGGCGGCAGTGAAAGAATCCTATCATTTTTTCAAATTCCATGGCTTTTCTAGGGATTCTGTTACTTCTCCAAAAATCTATGACTGACCCAGACCTTCCAGGTCTTTTATAAAACAAATTGAATAATTTTACAATTAAGAGTGGTCAGTTTGTGCGGGTTAGTGTGGGTTCGATTCCTGTCTCGCACTCTTGAAGAGCTTCGGCTGGCCAAGGAGAGTCGTGAGCCCGGTACCTCTAGAGTTCTTCAAGTTCTCTAAGTATTGAGTAGCTATTGCTCTTGGTGGTTCGGAACCCACCTTAAACTGCAGGCCCCCCTTACCCCTGAGTTAGTGGTGACGTGTGCAAAGTAATAGAGAGAAGATTATGCAAAGACTCCCGAAACCCGTAGCACGAAGAGAGTATGAACGAATATTCCAAGTAATTTTCAAATTTGAACGAAGATTTGGAAAATAGAATTTTGAAAAAATGCTCCAAACTAACAAACTCGAATTAAAAGTGTATTAAACACTCCTAATTATAAATTCGTAAATTGAAAAATGGATTCGTCAAAGAAAATTTCAAATCCATCTATAATTTAAAACTTTCTTGTGAAAGAAAAATATTTCAAAGTTAGAAAATTGATTAGTAATAAAAATGTACTCATACCTTCCATGGAATTGAATTTCATATTTTCGATCTCAATTTTAACGTCGTGGTGATTAACAAGATGCTCATTGAATTCTCGGTATGTTTTGCAATTAACATCACAATGAGGACATGCCACTTTCGGAGGCAAAGCTAAACATGATTTTTCATTGTGCACTTGTTCTATGTGTCCATTCAAGATGCTTATGTTCGAAAAAAGGATACCACATGATTCACACTCAGGCTTCTTCCTGCAAAAAAGTCAACTTTTGTTGAAATTATTGAATTATGGGCCACACTTATAAATATCAACAGCTTTGGAGAAAGGAGTATTTATTCGAGATTTGCTTTTTTTTTTACTATTCGATCCCACTTTTTTGTACAAATTAACATAATTACATTCAATTCTTTTCTTTTTCTTGAAATTTAAAAAATTTCTTATCAACATAACTAACAAAATTAATGAAGAATAAATAATAATTTGCGTTACTTACTTTGCCTGTTGGGACATTTCTGTCAAGGTTTTTAGGATTTCTGGGTGAAATTTTCTCTTGTGATTAGAAAAGCTGACGTGAGAAGCGTATTCTTTAGGACACCATGAACATTTATATTTTTTCTCAGGAATAACTTTCTTTGCATCAATATTATGCACTTCACCAAGGTGTCGATTTAAATTAGATCTTGTTGTAAACATAACACCACAAAGTTCACAACAAAATTTCTTAGCTCGCATTTTGGAAAAATGCGTTTTACCTCGTCACAGACATACGAGGTTGAAAAAAACTTGAAAATGCCACCAAAGATGGAGTCTACATATTTTGTGTAGATTTCTATTTCTGGAGAAGTTTAAGCCGAATACTCAAGATATTTAACATGCAGATAAATCTTAACCTAGAATTGACGTAACAAATCTTCCGAGCTGCGAAGTGCGTGTGCGGCAGCCGAGACAGTGCGACATCTGCGTCTTTCGCATGACGTTAATATGAACTTATCTGTTCGACGCCGATATGTATAAAAAACAGTAACACGTATCATATGTCTCATTATTGTATATATATATCCTTATGAACATCTAATTATTTAAACTAAACAATCATGTAACAAATCAAAAACTTCAAAATTACGCTCAAAACATAAATTTTTTCGGAGTTTCAAAATTCAACATTGACAATTTCTACACACTTCTACGCTCAAATTTTCAGACATTTACAATCTTCAGATTTATAAATTAAATCCTCACGGGCAGCAAACTTCGAATGAACGACAAGCACTTGAGAATATTTTTTTATTCAGGTTCCCAGACTAGAATAGAAGGAAGACGGGGGATCAGAGATGAGTAATTGAACTAAGTCAGAAAATCATCCAGAAACAAATAACACATCCTAAAGCGAATAACTGATATCTGATAATATTGCTATTATTCATCTGTGATTTATTATTAATTTACTATTATGTACCTTTTAAGAAGTAAATAATTTTCTTAAAACAAACTTACGAAGAAAAGTCATCAGTTCTTATAGTGATAGATTCAGAAAAACACAAATCTACTTATTCTAAAGTTACAGCGGGTATAAACATATAAGGAAAAATTCAAACTTCTCTTTCTCATCTTTCCAAGAACTAAGGTAGAAATGCTGTATTTCAATTTAATTCTTTGACGCAAAAAAAAAGTGAGGCAAAACATTACAGATTCCCCAAAAACAACCAAATTTGCAAGAACCTACAGATAGTTTTTAAGAATGTTTTTTTTTAATCACATGTATGCTTAAAGTTATAGTAGAAAACACCACCTTCTCCATCGAATCATGCCGGACGGGTATTGAAAACTTTTAAAAATCAAATAAAATCACCAAAATCCAAAACATAAATTTGACAAACATAACCTACCAGAATCTTTAAGAGCCGAAAAACCGACCAAATTTTGGGCTGTCGATCCCAAAAGTTCGGCACTCCGGCTGCTGTTGGATGGCCTTGCATTGTTTTTGGTTCTCTGGGCTTGTTTACCCTTGCCCATGGTATTATCCAATAATTTTCACAAAAAGACTGTAACTCACATCACAAACTTTTTATCACATTGGTCCATATGGGCGAACAGCTTAACACTTGCTTTAAGCAGCTGATTGCGAAACTGATATAGATGTCGCTCTAAAAATAAAATTTTGGTAAATAAAAACCGCTCTCTTATCCTTCTCTGCCTGCCAGCTGCCTTGAGGATAATTTTGAACATTAAAATGCACAGTATCATAAACAACAATCATAAGAAATTGCTATTCTACTTCCAATAATATTGGCAAAGTAGAGATACTCCAGAAACTGGTTTCAAAATTTAAAAATACGCGCCAAAAATATAATGAATAAAATATAGATTTATCTTCGAACATAAAATTTGAATGCTGTTCTTATGAATGCTAAAATATTTCATTCATGAATGAAATGCTCTGCTGTGGAAATCCTCCCTTATGACGGATTTTATATTTTTTTCTGGAGTTTCCAGCAAAGAGGTCACGTGACACATTCTTTATGCAACTGCGCATGCTCATCTGCTCAACCACCCTCGAGCATTTTTGAGGTTGTCGAAGTGTTTTTTGTCGGATCATTATATGATTTTGAAATTATTAACAAGTGTCAGTGTAGAAAAAGACAAAAAAAAAACAATCCTGAATCTCTCGTATTTATTCTACGAGTGAAAAAACAAGAGTAAAGTATAAAGGAAGAAGAGTCTAAATTTAAACAGTGGATCGAACCATTAAACGAACCCTTGTTGGGGATGCGAAATAATTTCAACCTAAATAATTTCGGAATGATAACCGTAGGATGAACGAATAAACAAGTTTCTTCGTGTTACAGATAATATTATTCAGATTTTATTGAACGTTAGAATCATCTGAACAATAATGTGCGTTGGAAATTGTGTGAAAAAAATTTGCATACGTTTGCGGTTCACTGTCAACATTCCTTTAGTATACCCTTAGTATAATTTTATTAATCAGTAGCGAAAATAATTATAACTATTTGAATAGAAATAATGAAGACTAACCTTGACATAATGACCTCAAGTTCATTTATAGTGAAAAGAAAAATGATGGATACAATCGAAAAGTGTTTAACTTAGTTTTCTACTTACTTCGTTGAGGAATTTTGATTTCGCTTAAATTCAATAAATGTCCAAAATTAATATTAAGAGAAATGGACGTGTGGTGGTTCTCCCGTGCAGTTGCCTATCATCCTTATTTGATATTGACAGCAGTTTTTGTATTCTCCTCAACATGCTTGATCGTGCCATTTGCGACTAAAAAATTTCCGGATTTCTCTGATCCACAATTGGTAAGAAATTGCGGCATTGCTTGAAATTTAGATTTAAATTTTCTCAAGTTCTGTTAATTATGTTTTAGGGCTTTGAAGCTAGAGGCACAGTTCTTGCTCAGAGATTAACAGCATGGCAAAATTTAATGGAGGAATCTCATCCTCGAGGAGAATTTGTGGACAATCCTTTGGAGTACTATCACTATATACAACACGTCAGTCAACAGGTGAGAAATCGTACTTTCTTTGACATTGCTTTGCACATGTTACACAGCTTTGAGGGGTGGACCACTCGACTTTTGAATATATACCCGATTTCAATACTAGGAAGATTTCACAAGAATATCAACGATTTCGCAAATATTTTAATTTCAAAACATTTCAAAATATTTCTTAAAACTTTTGAGGTTTCACAAGTATTTCAAAAGATTTCGAAGATTCCAATATAATTTGAGGATTTAATAAGAATTCACAAAGATTTTGAAGGTTTTAAACGTTTTCAAAGATTTAAATAGAATTTCGAGGATATCAAAAGATTTCATTAAGGTTTGAACACCAAGAATGCGATCAATCCCTCGCACAGCTTTCAAAATTTTACATTTTATTCGAACGAACTTGATGTGACGTCGAAATCCAAAAAATTTGTATAACATACTTGATTTATTCACAATGCCTTCACGTTTGAATTCTAGAACGAAAGCAATATCCAAACTCTCCCAACAAAAGGACCTCGAAAGAAAAATGGGAAAAACAGAAATAAGCATAAAGAGAAAAGGCCCGAAAAGTTCAAGAATCGAACAAGTGATGAGAGCATAAAAGATAAATGGGAAGAGCTGCGCGAATTGGGAAGCAATGACCATTTAGATAGCATGGAAGATCATAAAGTTCATTCAGACAACGATGGATTTTTTTGCAATCTCCCTAGCTCGGCCTACGCCCGAGTAGTTTTACGTTATGAAACTGAGGAAAAAAGTTTGTGGTCTATGGAAGGTGTCTTAGCTCAATGCCATATTGACGCTGCACTTCGTTCCAGCCCAGGATTTTTATCCTTGTGCCAAACGGAATCAGAAAATGGTGCTGGGGCTCAGAAATGCTGTAGAAGTTGGTCTCCCGCGAATTTCGTGGCTCTTCTTTCCAATAGAAGTTCCTGCCTTGGAGTCACTGAATCTGATCTAGGACGGGTCGAAGTTCTTCTTCAAAGATGCGCCTACTTTTATCACAATTTGCAATTAACTCCTGATTGCTCAGAGGATCTTAATTGTCAGAAACGAGTTCCAGTTGAATGTTATGCTCACAATGCTCCATATCATCTCCTGCATTATCTTCTGGACGTAGACTTCATTCCCGTAAATGTAAGATCATCTTTTTAAATCCGTCTCAGAATTTTATGTTTTCAAATTCTGATCGGAGGTATTCACTTGTATTCGAATCAACTATTATGCAATTATTTTACAGAAACAAGGCTCAGTGAGCAAATTAAATGCGACCCTTCGTTCAGCGATGTTAATGCTACCAATGGCTGCTAGTTCCGCAACTCTAGATTTCTACAAAGGCTTGAATTTCGCCGGATTAGCCTACGGAAAGTTTCGCGTGGTCGCCATCGAGTTTGGACTAAAAAGTACTCTCTTTGATCGTCTCCTAGTGTCGGATTCGACCCTCTTATTATTGGGATGTGCTATCATCACAGTTTGCATCTGGGCTTATACCACTTCCCTCTTACTTACGGTCACAACCATCCTCGCCGTTGTATTCAGCCTCGGAATCTCCTACGCAATTTACACCCTGGTTTTGAGGATAAATTTTTTCCCATTCATGAATTTGCTGGCAGTTGTGGTCGCCGTTGGTAATAATAATTTTAATATTATTGAATAAACAGGATCGAACTCAGATTAATATTGACACTTTTTCTGAGCGATAACACTATCATCTGTTAATAGGTCTCTGGTGACACTATTTCTTCACTTTCTCTTTCAATATCTTTTCGAATTTCTCGGGTAATTAACTAAAATAAGATGTTTACCATTTAAGATGAAGAAATATATACCGAGATAGTCCCAACGGCTTATGCATATAAAAATGGTTTTTGATTATTTGAAGTTCATGTATTTTTTTTTATTAGGCTTTGGATTGTACAGCATTTCCAAATAATCGAATATTTCAAACTCGATTATTGAAAAGTAGACAAATTTGATGCATTAGTTGTGCTAGTTCAAAGTATAATTTCGAAATGGAAGCCTTAATTGTCTATATATTTCAAATTGAAATAGTTTCAAAACCAGGAATTTGATTTAACCACATCCGAGTGTGTAAAATATCAAACTGGAAGCTTTAAAAATTGAAAAGGCTTAGAATTGAACATTTTCAAGTCAAGCTCAAAATTTAGCAACATTTGCATGTGAATGGCTCCAAGAATGAACAATGCTAAATTGGAGGAATTTTCTTCTGTTGATATTCAAACTTTTTATCGTTTTTCTTTTGGAAATAAATAAAATTAGAATTCTAATACAAAATATTCAAATTTGAAAAAGAATAGAATTAAGATTGAACTAGTCAAAAGACTGAAATTTTTCAACTTTGCAAGACTAAAAATGCACCAAGAAAATTTAGATCCCAAGAATTATTCCAAATTGACCAACCTTCGAATTAACAAGAAGTTTTCATTAAAGCATCGCGAGTTCAAAGTGCATATGAACTATAAACTTTTCCAATTTGAAAATGATAAGAATAATTTTGGGCGTCGATGCATTATTTTCAAAGTAGATAATATAGGTAAAAACTTATAATATTTTAAAACACTTCAAAATTAAATTCATTGTGTTTGGAGAAAATTTGGTAATTTCATTGGAATTAGTGAAGTAGAAATTAATTTTCAAAGATTTTCTTCGTCTCTGAAAATATTTCAAATCAGAGTGTAGTTAGTTTTATTAGATGCAATTTTTATCCGTTGACGATATTTTTCTCTTCTTCTGAAAGTCTTTCACTTCCCTGGAATGTAGAATTTTTTGGAATTAGTCTTATTTATATCCTTAATTTTATTATTTTTCAAAAGTCATGCGTCTATTTTTCTTCTTTTTTTTCAAAATGTATGCTGCTATTGTCTCTATTTTCAATCTCTGAAGTGCGCCGAAGCCGTGAAAATGAATATTTTAGTTAGGAATTCGGAATGATGAGTGAATTTGTTTTCAGGTATCGGAGCCGATGACGCGTTTATATACTGCAAAGTATGGGAGAGCAATAAACAACACAAATTGACAAATAGTGGAATGGAGAGACTAGTGCAGGAAACTATGAATCATGCGCTTCCCTCGATGTTTACTACCTCTTTGACGACCGCTGTGGCCTTTTTTGCTTCTATTGTTAGCAATGTGACTGCTATCAATTGTTTTAGGTATAGCAAATTTTGTGTTCGATGAATGACAACTTTAGGACGATCAGATACTTATTTAGTGAATAACATTGTTAAGACGCCAAGAAGATTGTGAGATTGAAGTTTCCTTAAACCTAAAATCGTTTTTTTTTTCAGTTTGTTTTCAGGAATAGCAGTGATAGCAAACTTCTTCCTGATGGTCACTTGGTTGCCAGCGAGCGTCGTGATTTCAGAACACTGCCGTCTCTCTTTCCTGACACCGGCTCACTTTGTAGTTAGAAAAATCATTAAGCCTTTGAGACTCTTCATAGATAGAGTTTCGAATGGTTTCAGCAACTGCCTCACACAGTTGAGTGTTAGTCTGAGATGGTTGTGGTTTATGAGTTTAGGAGGAATTGCGATAGCAGGCTGGATGGTAGTTTTTAGATATCCTGGCCTACAATTACCAGATTCGCCGAGTTTTCAATTGTTCGATAGCTCACACCCTTTCGAGCAGTACGACCTGGTTTACTCAAAACAGTTTTGGTTCGAGAAACTTGAAATGGTACGTACATAATAAATATCTCATTGAAATATGCTATAAATTAGGATACAATCATCAGCCAGGTAATATAATAACTTTCAACGTTTAAAGTAAGTCAAAGAAGTTATAATTATATAGAAAATTTTATAGAACTATCAAATGGCTTCAGATGTGATTTGATATCACATGAAATTATGCGGCTTTGAATGCATTTGATTTGACTGCCCAGTCATAATTTTTGGAACGAAGTTCCTTATGGCGCGTTTCACTACACACTTGGTGGATGGGGGCTGGACGGAAAAAAATGTAAGAGACATGACCTCGACACTTTTGCTATAGTACGTTGAAGCCATGCGTGTACTGTATGCGTCAATTGCTGTTCGGTTGCTTGCTTGGCGTCAGCGAAACATAACGTCTGGCTCATGGTGGGGGTATCCATTTATCTACTCAAATTTTCACTGTGGGTATGTAATGTGGGTACATTTTGATAATTTGTAAAACCGTGCCATTTGTGGTGGTTATTTGAAATATTATCAGAGAAATTCTTAGTAGAAAAATTGATCTAATAATTATTATATTTGCGTGCTCTTCAACTTCATTTCAAATACCATACATATTATAACTCGAATACAAAACCTCGATTGAAACCCAAATTAGCTGTAGTCACAGAGCACAACAGAACATTATTTTTGTAGCTTCACTTTGGAGTAGGGTTTTAAAGCACCTGAAAGCACCTGCGGTTTTGACAGGGCCGCCGAGAAAATATCCGGGCCCGGGGGTAACCATGCACGGCCCCCTCCACCAAAGATATTTATCTTTGCCTCCACCCCAACAATTGTAAAATTAAAATTTTGTGAAGAATTGAAACTGTGGGCCCGGGGGACCCCCCCCCCCCCTCGTCAGGCCTGGGTTTGGGTGATTTTACCTTAATATTTCGACACTAGACGATTATTATGTGTTGAGAAAAATCGTTGCGGACAATGTAGACACAATGAAATCCAATATTAAAAATAGATGTTTTTATATATGATGCCAATAAAAAATATGTCTTATATTTGTACAAAAGTCGAAGAATTCGAAAAGGCATTGAAAACTTACTAGTGTATGTATTATATTTCAAAGGATCCTTATATTATCTACTCGATTATCAATATCAATATAGATTTCTTGAATTTGTGTCCATTCGAAAAGTGTATTAGGATAGTTTGTTAATCATTTTGCCATCTCCCAAAAAGCATGATTAAAAGTTATGAATCTCTTTGAAAGAAAAATAATAATTTTCAATATAATCAGACTTTCGACATTTATTTCGAAAATGTTCTTTGAAATCCTTGAATTTAGCAGATAAGTATAGTTTTTTCCATTGTTTGAAAATTTCGAAAAGTACATTACGTTTTTAGTTTCCATTGAATTAGGATATGTCATTCAGATAAATTGCTAGTATTGTTCTTATCTAAAAAAAACTTCGATCCCACGTTTTGAAGCTCTAAAAAAAAGTTTTGTTTGAAATTTTGAAAATGCTCTGAGCTTTGGGATTTTGTCTTATTCTATCTGGTTACCAAAGTTGAAATCGATTTTGAGACCCTTAAAAAAGTATATCAAGTAACCAAACATACAGACAGATATATATACACAGAAGAAATTTTATTATTTTCAGATTCTGTGAGTGCCGAAACGTAAAGATCCGTCAAAAACTGAAAAATCGAAAATTTGGGTGATTCCATTTCACTCTCATGAATGAGAATGTACAAATTTAAAGATTTGATTTCAAAAGGTTCAGCTTGGACATTTTCCAGATTCAACATTGTTTAGTTTCGAAGGCTTGAATTTTGAAATGTTTGTTTCAAGGTCTTTCAATTTTTATTTCTTAAATTTCAAATGTTGCAAACTTAAGACTGCACATCATTTCTCAAAGCTTGTTTCCGGAATTGCTACATTTTTTTAGTGTGCATTAAACAATTTTCGGTTCTTCAGTTTTCTGTAATTGATTCTCATCTGGAAAATATTTCATGTTTGAAGCTGTCAATTTTAATCAGTTTGATTTTTAATGCTACTTCTTCGAAATTGGAATAATGTTAAGTTTCTTTTTTGAATGTTTACTTCTAAAGTACACATTTTCGTTTCGATCATCAAATGAAAAAAACTTTAATATTTGGGAACCAATCTGGAATAAGGAAATATTCAAATATAAAAAGGAGCGCTTTCAATTTTCATGCAAATAATTAATTCTAATTAAATTATGTCATTTCTCAGGGAGATGGAGGAGAAGTTCTTCCCCTGAGATTCGTATGGGGCATAAAACCAGTCGACAACGGCAACTACTTGGATCCAGCAGCTAGAGGTACCATTGTTTCAGACGAAAGTTTCGACATCACCCATCCGAAATCTCAGATATGGTTGCAACACTTTTGTCGAAACCTTCGCAGTCAACCTTTTTACCGGAGCACTCTAGGTCCTCTCCTTCCAAACTGTTTCATTGACACCCTACGAGATTGGATGGAACGACGCTGTGAGGATCCTGCCGATCCTGACGCAGACAGAATGCCTTGTTGCGAACGGAACAAATTTCCCTACAAACCTAAAGTTTTACGAGAGTGTGCTGCTGAGGCAAATTATGAACTCCATCGGACTCCTTCTCATTTATGGTCTCGTGGAGCTCCACTCACAGCGGGTCTGAAATTCCAAAGGGGGCCAATTGAAGCTTCTGCTTCATCGAATAGCTCGAAGAAACTGACACTTATTCCGCAAATAAAAGCGTTGGTTGTCGAATACGATAGCAATATCATGTACAGCCTCTCATTTGCGGAAATGAATCAGTTTTACAATCAAGTAAGCAATCATTATTTTCTTACAAGCTTTCATTTGATTTGTTGTATATATAATACATTTACTTGTATGCATGGATGTATGTATTATGTCCGTTGACAATACAAAAGTCTATGAAACTTGAACAGCCCCCATGCCGATTATTATATTGTGATTTGACACATTTTTACATAACGAATGGACTTGTAACTTTGCTTGCATATATATATATCTCTCTCCCCTCCCCCTTCTATGATTTCACCTAGACCTCCTCTTTGAATTTGCTTACTGTTAAAGAACCCAATAAATTCTGGTGTTTGTGAGAAGGTCTTGTAGAGAAGAGTTAACATGAAGGATTGTATAATAAATGTGACGTGAGATTTGACCAGAGCTGCGTGGCGGTACTGGCTGTACTTTTAGGCCGATAATTATTCTATAGCATGAGGGAAACTTACATTTTATTTATTTTAATTATTAAAACACGTTTTCTAGCATATATTTATCTAGAAAAAATATTTGGTAATATTTCAAATATCCAATTAATTAATAGGTCCTAAAAAAAAGTGAAGAAACAATTATTTTTATGACTGTATACGAATACGCTTCTCACAGAATACATTCAATAATTCTACAAAAATATCAAATTCATTGCATCGATATATGTAAATATCGTAAATTATAAAAATAGTAGATTTCAATCGAATTTCTTTCAAGTTAAACTTGTAAAAAATGAAGACATCTATACAGATTAATTATGTTATTAGAATATGTCGAATACTTATAACGTTTTTTATAATAGATAATAAGAATCATAAAATGAGTAAATATTGTAAAGTTGGGAAATTTAAAAGTGTATTTGTAAACAATCTTTAAGTAGTTATAAATGAAATATTATGAAGGTAAGTAATTATACATGTATACATGCTCCAAGTTTGCTGCTAAAATGAAAGAGCTTCAACTAAAATAGTTAAATTTTCAAACAGATATATTGATATTTACACAAAGAGATAAATCTTGAACCAAACAAATGGAATTTTTAACTACAGCTATGGAATTTTCAAGTCGAACAAGTTCAACTTTTCATTTAAAATTAAGAACAAGGGACTTCCAAATTTTTAAAAGTTCAGGTTTCATGTTGTGTTCTTGCTTATTATCCAACTTGAGAATAAAAATACTTTCTCTCCTAAAGTATAGATATATATACTAAAAATTTTTGAAAATCAGACTAAGGAACGTAACATTCTTCAAATCAAATGATAAGAACTCTTAAATTCATAAAAAGAAAGCTGTCATTTCTGGTATTTTTACGGTACATTTTTAGACTGTCTAGTTTGCATTCAGGTGATTCCTGGTTCTTCAATCTAAATTAGCTCTTAAATAGCTTTTTGACAGATATTAATAACTTTTTTATCATTAGGCACAGTAAACAAGTCGCAAGTCGCATAACCCGACTTGCATCCAAAAACAACGCACTTATATCTCATTGATAGCGTTGATTTAAAAAAACCTCGAAGAATTCAACATCCCAAAACAATGAATTTTTATTTTCAAGTACAGGAAAATCTGATACTTCTGTTTATGTACTTAAAAAAATAAAAAATTACCTCTGTTGACACTTTTCCCATGTATTTTACAAACTGTCGGCCTAAAAGTACAGCAAGCGCCGTCACTCGGCTTCGGTCAACATTTCCGTCACTTTCAGTTTAGACAGTCATCTGCCTGGATAAAACATAATTCGTAACCCAGAAGGGGTCTTGAAAAAATAATTGTAGGCCTAATAATATGATAGACTTGACATAACCAGTCATTATAGACCTATCGTCAACTTGCTAGTAACCTTGTCCGTGGATAGTGGGAAAAAATAATGAACTAGGCTGCCCAATATGTCATATTAAGCATTCTGCTCTCATTAGATATATTGACTGCATTATAAAAATGCTCAGAAGAACAAAAAATTCCTAAGTCGTATAATTTTTTTGAATTTTTTTTCTTGCAGGTTGAGACCTGGATGCAAGGGCAACTTGCAAACGCTCCATCAGGTATGAAGGGTGGTTGGTTCGTTAGTCGCTTGGAGTTTTACGAACTACAAAGAACTTTATATGAAGGAACTATGTGGGCAATGGGAGTTTCGATGATACTAGCGCTAACTGTTCTTGGATTCGTGACTCTGAATTTTCTCGTCAGCCTTTACGCGATTATAGCAATTGGAAATGCAATAGTTGTCACTATTGCTGGATTGGTTCTTCTAGGATGGAGACTTAACGTTTTAGAGAGCGTGGCAGTTTCCACGGCCATAGGTATGTACGCATATTACTAAGCTCACATTAATTTTTGGAATCTAGTTCAAATGTAGCTGTTTTCTCATTCTAGGATTAGCCATCGATTTTACCTTGCATTACGGAGTGAGTTACCGGGCCTGTAATCTAGAAAAAAGTGTGGACCGAGTTACAATGGCACTGAAACAAATGGGAGGTCCGACTTTGATGGCAGCAATCACGAGTGGAGCAGCTGGTGCATTAATGTTGCCCTCACACGTGCTAGCATATATCCAAATTGGAGTATTTTTACTCTTAGTTATGGGAGTTAGTTGGATGTATGCTACATTTTTTTTCTGTCCTCTACTGGCAATCGCAGGTCCTTCGCCAACGTTTGCTCAGTTTCAATATCCAAGGTAAAATATTGAAGATTTATAATAATTATAATGTATAATAAAGTAGAGATAACAGGCAAGAAAGATAAAGGAAAGTGGTCGTCCAAGAGATTTTTGAATGCGTTCAGTGACTTTGCCTCAGTCAGATCCACGGATGGCTGATTACACTTACAAAAAGATTCCACAAAGAGTAGAGATGTGCAAATGCTCGACCCCCGCTAGCCAAACATTTTAGGTTTAGGTCAAGCCGACCCGTGACCCGAAGAAAGCTCGAGGATTAGAAAAACCTCGCCGGTCAAAATAAGCTTGCAAGTTAAAAAAACGCGAATCGAAACTGTCGAAAGACAAGGATTTTGGGCCTAAAAAGTTCACTTAGCACAATACTTGCAAAATAAATTAGGAATGTTAATGAAAGTTTCCGCTACAATACTGAACATTTTGAAATCAGTCTCACACTGGGGTAATTAAGAACTAATGCTTCAAAAATCTCTTAGCTTTTCAATTTCTATTCAATTTGAAAAGTTTTTTTTCGAAATACAAGAAAATAGAAACAGAATTGAAATGAAAGCAACGATTTCAAAAGGTGTGAAGTTAGCTGCACGATCGAAGAAAGAGCTGATATCACACGAGCTAAAATCGTTGCCTATCCTCGTGTCAAGCATACTATTCTTCATGACAACACTATCTAAAACTCGATTGACTATGTGACACAGTACGACCCTGGATTAGTTATAGTTGAGTTATAGTTGAGTTTCGAGTTATAAATTCCAAAGTTGAGTAAAAATACATCGGCTCTTATGGCAGCGCGTGGCTTTTTACTCTTTCCTCTCCGAAAAATTATTCATAGTGAAAGGATCGACGTAAAAATCAAGTATATTGTGAAGTCTGACTTCAAAATGAAGTACGCGAAGTTTCAGAATGATTTTGTCGGCAGGAGAAGAGTAATACGGGATTTGATTGGCAAGAATTATGCGTGTTATTGTCGATATTTCTAAGAACGATATCAAAGAATTTTTTTCTTTTATATAGTCCGTATATAAGCTTCATGAGTTTAGAATGCAATATCTTTATAAAATAATTGAAAACTCGCTTGAAATAAGAATTTAGATCCGTTTAAGTTTGATCGCGTGCAGTTGGCAGCAGATTTGAAATGCAATGCTAAAGGATAGGGCACAGCAATACCACAATGAAAGAAACTAAATTTCGCTCCAGTACAACCAAAGATAATATCTTTGGTACAACCTTAAAAGAACCTTATTGATAATTTGACTTGCGCAGTTTCTGTCAGTTGTTTTTTACTTCTTATCGAAGGGACCTTGAAGATTTTACAAAGGTTTCAATGATTTAAATAAGATTTAAATGATTTTCAAATATTTTGATTTCACAAAGATTACAGGGAAGGGAAATTTTTTTTTTATTAGATAAGCTTATTGACGTTTACTTCTTTAAAAATTGGATCACATAGTGATACTATAACATACGAAACCTAATTTTGATGAAAAATGAAGTATGCATAAAAATATTCTCTGAACTGTAAAGATTAGTAAATACCAGACGGGAAGGCATAGTGTATTTCATAACGTAGAAATACCACTGAAAAAAATGGCTTAAAGCTACCTCATGGTTCCCCATCTAGCCCTTTACCTGCTCTTTGGGTCACCTATTGTTCGCTCGAGTCAAG